>JAQFZN010000120.1:0-50033 GCA_034687075.1 Geophilus carpophagus | reverse complement strand
TCAGGTTGTTTGTCAACACCATTATCACCAAAATATGATTCCCGTCTATTTTTACGCCGTTTGCTACTCACTCTCTTTCTTGGCCTTTTTCTGCCTTTTCCAGTCGCTGATTCTTCAACACTTTCTCCTAATTCATTGCTCGCTTTCCCAGGATCAACTTTCGCTGCCAATTGCTGCACTTTTGCCTGCCATATTGAATTTCCAACATGCTCAACACTAGAAAAATGCGATCTGGCCTGAGTTTTATTTTTGAACACTCTATCGCAGATGACACATTTAACAAACAAATCATCTTCGTTTATACCAGATTTGTTAAGATGATCCTGACTAACGTAATGATCAATCGCATCTTGATAATTTTCAAATTCAACATCACAGACGATACATAACTGTAACTTCTCATCTTCAGTTACATCATTATTACTCTCTTTCTTCATATCGGGTAAATTTAATAAACTTTCGTTAAATTCAAGTCGATCTCGGTGATCAACATGCTTTTCACTGCATATTATGCTCGGATATAAAACGCAGTAAAAACATTTCTCGCTCACCTTCTTCAAGCGAACATTTTTCGCAAAAAACAATCTAGGTATTTTATATTCGGGTTTATTTTGTCCTTTATCAATTTCTTTTTCTTCACCTTCATCATCGTCAGTATTTTCTTTTCCATCTTTATCATCGTCACTATCTTCATTTTCTTCACCTTCATCATTGTCGCCATCTTCTTTTTCTTCATCCATTTTATTTTTACTCTCTTCCCATTTTGCTTTTATGACTTTGTGTTTATGACTACTACTTTCTTCATGCAGTTTAAGTGTTGTCATATTCGAAAAAGTCTTCGCACATACACGGCAAGTAAGCTGGGAATCATTCGAATTATTTTTATCTTGTTGCAAATGATTGAGCAAGTGATCATTGCATTCCTTCTCATTACCAGAAATCAATTTCCAGCAAAATCTGCACAATAATTTGTGAATTATTTCTTCATTTCGCAACTTTTCTAATTTTTCATTAACTGATTCATCGATCTTCACATCGGGAACTACTTTCTTCACCAATTTCCGAGCTTTTTCGAACAGATTTCTATTGCAATAATGATCGTATGAGATACAATGTTGCTTGAAATCCCGGCAATCCGTGAATGATATACGACAAATGGAACATTTTCCGTAATTATCATTGATTGACCGATGTTTCAAGCCTGCTGAAGCTAAATGTTCAAACTTTGTATAATGAAATGCAAGAATGCTATAGTGTGGAAACTTCTTCTCACAAATTAAACAATTTTTTGATTTTTCATCTCGCTCATCGTGAAGATTGGGCAGGTTTAATAAACTTTCTGTTTCTTCTATTCGCACTGAATGCTTTTTTGAGCATGAACCTTTACTTGGATCTAGGCAGAAACAGCAAATCGCTTTTCCATTCTTATGAGTCTTTTCTAAATAGTTAACAAGATCCGGATCCAATTCTTTACTTCCATCTTGTGCAGTTTTAGTCTAAAGTGCGTGAAAAATATATTGTAATGTAAATAATGTTGATTGATTATTATATTTACTTTAAGCAAAGCCATTTTCACAATTTCCGCAATGATATTTCGTCAAATAAAGTTTAGGTTTACTAAAGATGTAAAATACTACAAACACGTGCAGAAGCTCAAACCTGAACCAAAACCGGAAGTACGAATATACGAAGCTTTCTTCGTCGATTGCCCCGATCTTGGTGGTGTGGTTGCGAAATATAATTAAATAAATAAAAATTATTTTTGAGTTTGTAAACTTTACTTAAATGTATTTTAAACCAATTTATTCATCCTTTCACAAAATAACAAAAAACAACGTTTAAGTGATCCTTGAACGCAGCCATACAGTACGGATGTAAAATATAATAAAAAGATTTTTATATGTAAAATAAATAAAGTAAACAACATTTAATATAATTGTATGGAATTATTTTTGTATAAATTTTGTTAAAATTTGTTAAAATTTGTTGTCTTTAATTTTATTGTAACAAAAAAATTACCGGTAAACTGAGCCACCTAGTGGGAACTTATGATGAAACTCTCGGTACGTAAAAATTCTCCATAGCGACGGGAATGAATGAAAATGATGCCTTATAAATTCTCTTATTAAGAACCTCGTAATTAACAAGAGAAAATGGTACGGTGAATATAAGTCAATAATTTATTAATATAATCACATATTTTTACCAATGCAATTATTAAAAAGAATTAAACATTTTTACTTTTTCTGTGGAGATCCCCATTCCCTACCATCGCTAAGCCTAATGCTTGAAAATTCATTCAATTTTAATCTTTTGCAGTCAAAATTAAAATCGGAATCCGTAAAAGTAGTGGTAAGATGTCGTCCTATGAACGAAAAAGAAATATCGGAGGGATACGACAGGTAAAAATAATATTTTCCAAATGACTTGTCAAATTTGACTCACATTATTGATTCATTTCAGAGTGATTGAAATGTATCCATCGAAAGGATTAATAGAATTAAAAAATCCTAAAAATACCAATGCTGAATCGAGTAGACAGTTCACCTTTGATGCTATATACGATTGGAAGTAAACTAAACGCGAAATTATTTTTTTAATAAATGAAAAATCTTTATATTTTTGAATTTTTAATTATATCAGTTCAAAACAGCAAGATTTGTACGACGAAACTTTCTGTCCGTTAGTAGATTCAGTTCTTAACGGTTTTAATGGAACAATATTCGCTTATGGGCAAACAGGAACTGGGAAAACATACACGATGGAAGGTATGAAAAGTGGGTTTAAATGATTTTATTTAAATTTGGTTGATTTTAATGTGAATAAATAATTATTTCAGGATGTCGTAATGATATTGAACGTCGTGGTGTGATTCCTAATTCATTTGATCATGTTTTTAATCACATTGCTCGATCTCAAAACAAACAGTATTTGGTACGAGCATCTTATTTGGAAATATATCAGGTGGAAATAATTTTAAAAAATTTAAAAAATGAGTTGAAATATATTAAATTTTTTGTTTTTATTAAATGTTTTTAGGAAGATATTCGTGATTTATTGTCTAAAGATCAAAATAAAAGGTTAGAATTAAAAGAGAGACCTGATACTGGTGTTTACGTTAAAGTAAGAATTTAATTTTTTTTTTAATTTTAAATTTATTTTAATTAAAAATATTTTTTTTATTTATTTTTCTTAGGATTTATCGTCATTTGTTTGTAAAAGTGTGAAAGAAATTGAACATGTTATGAGTGTAGGGAATCAGAATAGAGCTGTCGGGTAATTGTTTTTGTTTTTAAATATGAAAATAATAATAATAATTTTTATTACTTTTTTAACAGGGCAACTAATATGAATGAACACAGTTCTAGGTCACATGCAATTTTTATGATTACAATAGAATGTAGTGAGGTAATTAAATTGTCGAGACTTAAAGGGGAGATTTATTTAATGAAGGAAATTGTTTCCAGATGGGTCCTGATGGACAGAGTCATATACGAGTTGGTAAATTAAATCTTGTGGATTTGGCAGGAAGTGAACGACAAGTGAAATCGGGTGCAATAGTAAGTTTGCATTGAAAATTGGAAAATAAAAATAAAATGATAAATTATTATAATAACAATGATGATGTTTTTAAAGGGTGAACGTCTTAAGGAAGCTACGAAGATTAATCTATCATTGTCAGCTTTAGGGAATGTAATTTCCGCTTTAGTTGATGGGAAAAGTTCACATATACCGTATAGAGATTCAAAGTTAACGAGGTTGCTTCAAGGTGAATTTAAAATTTAGAATTTATTTATTTTTTTAATGTTAATTTAATTTTTTTGTAAGATTCGTTGGGTGGAAATGCTAAAACTGTTATGGTAGCTAATATAGGTCCTGCTAGTTATAATTATGATGAAACGTTAACTACATTAAGGTAAAAAGAAAATATTTTTTAAATTTTAATTGAAATTTTAATTGAAACTTTAAAATTTTTAAAATTTGTTTGATTTTTAGATACGCAAACCGAGCCAAAAATATAACGAATAAGCCAAGAATTAATGAAGATCCTAAAGATGCACTTTTACGAGAATTTCAACAAGAAATTGCTAAATTAAAGGCGCAGCTAACTGAAAAAGGAGGAAAGCGTAAAAGAAAAAAGAAACGTAAAGGTAATTTGTATTTTTCTAATTTTTATTGTATTTTTTAAATTTTGTTTGAATATTTAGATGATGATGATTACGTTCAAGAAGAGTTGGATGAAGACATTGAATATCAGAGTGAAGAAGATTATTTATTAGAACAACAGTCACGATTAGAAGAAGAAAAAAGAGCAATTTTAAATGATCAAAACTTAATTGCTGAAGTAAGAAATTCAAACTTCAAAACGTTTTATTTTCTGTCTGTCATTGGCAGTTTCTATTCTTTTTAATTTAGTAGTTTTAACAAATGGAATGGTTAAAACTTTATTTTATTTTCTCAACATTAAAAAATTATTACTTTTTTTCCTGTTTCAGGATTGTGAAAATTGGGTAGAGGTACTGTAAAGAAAAACTATGAATTACTTGCTATAAAATTAATTAAATCAAACCTAATTAAAACCGCAATGCATATTTGCTTATCATACTCATTTTTGCATTAATGTGTAACGTAACAATGTGCAACGGCATGACGCTTTACAGAACCCTACTGACATTAAGCTTTTTAATTTTATTCTTTTTATTTTAAAATTATATATCTATAACATCCTGCTATGCTTCAAATGAAATTGCAAAATGCTTTTTGTGTTGTTTTTGTATGTTTTCAAGTGTGTTGTAAATTTTTTAGGAGAAAGAAAAATTACTTAGTGAAATGACCAAAAAACAAGAGCAGCTGCAGCGAGAACAAGATGCAAGAGATAAATTGGCATCTAAAATTAAAGTAAAATAGTGTTAAATTAAAAAAAATATATAATAAATTTTAATATTTTTTTTTATTCTTAGGCTATGGAAAGTAAATTATTAAGTGGCGGAAAGAATATAATTGATCACACAAATGAGCAGCAAAGAGCTTTGGAACAGAGACGACAGGAAATTGCTGAGCAGAAGAGACGTGAAAGGGAAATGCAACAAAAATTGGAAGAACAAGAAGATACCGCTGTGGAAATTAAAGAGACTTATTCTTCATTGCAGCAAGAAGTTGAAATTAAAACTAAAAAGTTGAAAAAGGTTTTGTTTTTATTTGATTGTTTAGTTTATACATTAATTGATTTTTTTAAATTTATTTAGCTGTTTGCCAAATTACAATTAGTAAAACAAGAAATCCAAGATCTTCAAGAAGAACATTCTGGTGAACGACAGGAATTGGAACAAACACAGAATGAATTGACAAAAGAACTTAAATTAAAGTATATATATTTATATATATATATATTTGTAGTAATTAAATAATTTTTAACTAATTTGTGTTCATGTTTAGGTACTTAGTTATTGAAAATTTCATTCCACACGAAGAGAAAAATAAAATTTTAAATCGAGCTTGGTACGACGAAGATGAAGATCATTGGAAATTAATGCCGTTAACTAAATTGCAGAGGTATATTTAAGAGTAAAATTGATATAACTCTTTAATTTTGAACATTTTGTTTGATTTTAGTCAGCAGCAGTTGACTAAACGACCTGTATCGGCAGTGGGATGCAGAAGGCCAATGTCCGAATACGCAAAAATTGCTGGCGCAATGGGAGGAAATCCTCGTTACAAGGCAGAAAATATTCTGGCTGTGGAGTTGGACATGCCTAATAGAACAACTAGAGATTATGAGAGTCCTACGGTCGCCCCACGTGTCCAAGCAGCTTTAGATGCTGCCTTGAAAGGAGAGGACGACGTTGATATTGACGCAAGTTTGAATGTGCCGCTTAATGAGATCAAAAGTCGACTTCAGCGAAGAGAAAAACCATCCAAACTTAGGTAAACCAAACAATTTTTTTTTTATTATGAAATATTATTAATTATTTATATATTTCAGGCCCAGAACGACAAAGCGCCCCCAATTCTGTCAGCCGGACACTGCACATCACTACCCTCAATCGAGGGGCCTAGTCCCCAAATAAAAACATGGCTTCCTCCACCAGCCGTCTTTTGTTTGTACGTGCGACTGCTGGTGACGAAAACGCGAAACCCGTTTATAGAACAAGTGTTGTTAAAATGCAAACGAAAAATGGTTGTTGAATCTACTACTCCTTTTCTCATCGATCGTCACGTGCTCTTTACTCTTATTTCAAGAGCTAGACGAGAAAATAAAAAAATGAAAGAATTAAAACGAAAAAAACAGAAAAAGAATATTTGCATTTCTCACAATTCTTGTTCACGGGTAAAACAAATGCTTCGTGCCTGGTTAAAACCTTGTTACCTGCTCCTCTTGCTGGTTATGTCTGTCCTCACTGCTCGCTTGGCACTTTGGTCGTCTGTTTATGATAATGAAAATTCCCCTTTGGGGTCGTTGTAAATGTTTTTTTATTTTATTTTTAAATTCTATAAGTACATTTGATAGTCAAACAAAAATGTATATTTAGGAAAGGACCAATTTTTGCCTTGGAAGTTTTAAAAAAAATTTCATGTAGTTAATCAATGCGTAATTTAATAGTTGAGGTAGCAGGTGGTGGATTCAGGTAGTGATATACAATGTCCGGCTAGCTTTGTGTATTATTTCAAATTTTCAGGAATAATATTTAAATTTACAATTTTTTTTTATTTATGTAAATAGTAAATTTAAACTTCACATTTGTGATTTTTTTTTTTTCGTTTTTTTTTTGAGGTGATGTGTAAATCCAAGTTTATTTTGTACTTAGGTATCCTATTATGTATACTGATCTCTCTTATTATTAAGGCTTGAAAACGAGAACAATTTATTTATATATTGAACTATTTTTTATTTAAAAACAAATTTACGCTTATTACTTAATAGCTTTTATATTAGTAATTTATCGAATGAAAACAGCACGCTTTTAAGCACGAAATAAATTTCAATGTTGTGTTTGGTGTACAGAAAATATTAAAATCAGGTGTAATTACAAGTCCTACATTTTTTTATTACCATTTTTATTTAAGATTAATTTATTTTGATGGTGAGATATTTAGATATCATTCTGTGATAATTACATCACTAGTCTTATTTTACTTTGTGTTCATTTACATTGTTTTTAAATTTTTTTTGTATAAAAGAAAAAACAACTTTTTTAGTTATTATAATATATCAATGTTTATTTGAATTTATATATATTTTACAAAAAGAAAATTATTAAAGCCAGCATAATTGCATGTCCGTTAAACGTGTAGTAAAATATTTTTAACCGCATAAAGACTTGATTGTATCAATGAAAAAAAAACAACAAATTGCCACAAATTTCATACATTACAATTACAGCGAAATAAGTTATACAATGCACATTTTTTACCATTTATTCATTTACTTCCAAATATTTTTCTTCTGCTTTAACGGTACGTATAAATTATCATAATTACTGTGACTAGTTTCGTTATTTAATAAATATAATGAGCCGCTGCTCCCCGACGCCATTTCGACATTATCGTCGTCGTCGTCAATTTGATTCGCAAGTTGATATTTAACATTCGCTTTTGAGAATTTATATTTATCCCCTCTCCAAGTTGCCAATCTCCAAGCAACGCCGAATAATAATAGCGCAAACACGCAACAAGCAAGTACTAAATAAATTACCACAGTTGACGATAATAAAATAGGATGACCATAGAGAAATGATAAAACAAAATGGACGATCGAGTTGCCGAGAAAAATCGTGCAAGCGGTTTTGTTGCTTATATGAATATAGTCCTCTAACCATAGCAAGGAATACGGTAAAATAGATGAGAGTCCGATAGCCATTACGGCAACACTACACCACAAAATGCTTTCAGTTTGCGGACCAAAAACGACTAATATTATTGCACTAACGATACAACAGGAAAAATCAACAAGCAACATGGTGGCTGGTTTGAAACCGTTCGTACAACAAATCGATGTACCTCGACTGAAGGTATAAACACCCCAAAAAACTGAAATTAAAAGAGATCCACGAGTGCGTAGTAAATGCACGCTGCTTTGTAACACTAAGCTGAGATAAAGTTGACTAAAAATTAATTCAGCGCCTGAATAAAACAACATAAATATAAAGAAAATGGCGGTCATGACCGATGCAAATTTCCCTTGTTGCGCTCTATCTCGAACATCGCCTTGCTTCGATCGAAGTTCTCGAGGATTGTGACACAGGAATGATAAAAACACAACCGATGTAAGTAAAACGATTATAGACATAGCTGCGTATACAATGTGGACTTTTTTCACACCGAGTTCTGATATTTTATTCAATAAGTCGGTTAGAAGTAGTTGACTATCATCAGTTTGGTTGTTGAAAGTAACAGGTTTCATGTGGGTCGTCGAATTAATTGTATCTTCCGAACTATCATCCATTACATCTTCATCTTTCTCGATTAATTCATTATTAGTGATGTCGCTAACATTTGAAACAGCTTCATTTGCATCTATTAACATTTGTTTTCCGGTTGATGTACTACCAACCGTCGTTGTACTTGTTGTGCTTGTTGTAGTTGAAGCAGTAGTAACAGCAGTAGTACTACTACTAGTAAAAGTACTTGTTGGAGCAAGTGTAGACACTGTTGTCACCGGTGCAGTAACTGTTGTGGTTGGTTGTACCATTTCTGTAGTTGAAACCGAACCGGAAGTTGTTGTAGTTTCTTTTTCAGTTGTTGTTCGAATTAAATTTGCAGTAGTTTGATTCACAACACTTGAAAAAGTAGTTGCCTCACTTATTAATTGAGTACCAACTGGTTCTACGGTTGTTGTTGGTGTAAAAATACCTGTTGTACTATTTTGCATAACAGTCTGTTGAGTAGTAGTAGAAACCACGGTAGTATTTGCAACCGCAGTAGCATTTACTGATGAATTAGTAGGAGTGATCGTACTCGTAGCTACGGACGTTATTTTTTGATTAACAACAGGTGGCGCAGAATCATCTTGTTTTGGCCTATTCCATGGATCCTTTTTCGCTGGTAAACGAGCACCATCGATTATAATCGGTTTCGGTTTATGAGTTTTAGCAGTTGTATTCTGTTCCGGTGTTGTGACACTCGATTCAAAATTTGTACCATTTGCAAATGTTATATTATCACTTCCGGTTACATTTGGTTGCAGAGTTGTAGGAATAAACGAAACATTAAATGATGTAGATATTGTATCATTTAAATTAATATCGGATGTTGTATTTACATCGACAGTGACGGATAAAGTTTCATTTTGTGTGTTGTTGTTGTTGAAATTGGGATCCAAAATGGCGTCATCGATTTGTCTATGGTGTCGGGAATGTTTTCCTAATGGGATTATTTGTACGCTGAATAGAGTTGAGGCTGGTAGAGCTAATGCATACGAGTTGTTAATGTTCAACGAACGAGGCGAATCGGTTGAGGAAACACCGGCTTTTCCTGCTAAAATGGCGTTGCAAAGAAATGGTGATATGAAAAGTCCAAGTGCTAAGCTGAAGTGAATTGCTTGAAGAAAAGGTCCACTTTGACGACCCCACAGATCGAGGCATAATACATTACCACCTGTAAATAGTGAAGATGAATAATAAATAATTTTTAATTGATTTTATACCGTGATTTTACCGTTTTTTGCTACAAAAAGTTGATTTTGCGTAAAACATTCAAATTTTTCCATTATAATTCCAAGAAAAAGTGATTAAAAAAATTAAAATCATTTACAATGTATTAAATACTTAGTTAAAAAACACAATTAATGTCATTTAATACTTGTTTGATTAAAAATAAATTTAATTTAACGGTCAAAATTTGAATTTTTACGATCGAAAAAAATTGAATTTCTGTATCAATTATTTTACGGAACTAAAAATTTTATAGCAAAATATAAAATCCCATGTATAACTAAAGAACCTCCACATACCAGCAAGCAACATCTGCATAAATGTACCGAGTATAATTAGAATTACGATGTAACCGATTAAATTATGGCACCATGGTAACGAGCCTAACATAACCGCCATTGCTAACATGATGAGAAATAAAAGAAACTGACGGTTGTATCTTTCAAATAAAAAAAAACCTATTTCAAAATAACAAAATATTAATACATTTTCCAATTCATAATAAATTGCATAATAAATAATAATAAAAATAAAAAAATCACCAAAAATAGATCCTAAAATTAATCCAGCTGATCGCGCCGTAATTGTATAAGAAATATGTCGAACATCAGTATTTGCTAAGTATTGTAAGTCGAGTAAAGTTGGCTCTAAAATAGCCATAGATAAACCCTAAAAAAACATTTAAATTAAATTTTTAAATTTTAAAATTATTTTTAAAATCATTTTACCAGGCCAAAAAACGCCAAACACAGAGCAAATGTTTTCATCGGTGTAATTCTCATTGCTGTGTTTGATGTACGAATATCGGATTTCTGTTTTATTTTGTTAGTTAATAATCCTGCTTGATCAAACAGTGTATCCTCTTCAAAATCCTCCTCTTCTCTTAGGAATTCAGCTGGCATTTTACATTCGTCTTAATCTTAATCTGATGATCATGTGCTTACATCAATCGTAAATCGATTAACTGTTCATCTTCATCTTCGATTCAATGATAAATCTCCAACTACTGGAATCATGGAAACATTTGATTTCAATATTCAATTGATTTCTTAGCCTTATACGACTTGTAAAATTATTTTCCCCGCATATCGATGTATCATTACCACATTATCTTACACCACTTCTTTGAAAATGACGTATTTCTACTGACGTCATTTAAAATCAAATATACTTTGAATCGGTTGCTATTTTCTACGGAGCCCAGTTGTGACTACCTATAGGTAGTCATAGCCTAGTTCACAAACAGCTGGAGGAGCTGTTTAAAAATTCCGACTGATTCCTGTGGGCATGAAAATTTTGATAAACAGACAAGCCAGATAATAAAAGTAGTCAATACTTTACGCAAAATCTGACTTAGTTTAGAAACTCGTTAAAAATGTTATGTCCTTTACAGCCTTCCGTAATTTTCCTAACATTTTAGTGCATCACGGTTGAACCGGTCAAATATGATTTAATAAACAGTATAAAATGATTATTAACCTTATCGAAGTATTCTAGATTTAATTTTTGTTTTTTCATATGAGGAATATTATTCTAATTTTTTATGTAAGTTTATTATTTATTGTTTTTACGAACTATCAGATATATTTTCTAATTCTTTGTTCATTTTTTATCTTTTTATCTCCAGACGCAGCATACTAACCCGCAACTTATATCTATATAGTATATATTCTACCCGGCAAATTAAGCAGTTTAATACTGCATAGAAAAAAATGTTCCATACAATTTATTACATATTGGACTTGATAATTGCATTTATTTTACGTTTGTTATTTTACTTACCAATTCCCATACTCATTATTGTCTTATATCTAATTTTAAAACAAAATTTGGTTTATGTTTATCTTCACAAGGTGAGTAAACTCAGTTTTATAAACTCTTTTTCAAATTATACAATAATTTAATTATATTAATCACGATTTAAAATGACAATTACATTTTAAATCTGGTTAAACAAGTAAACAAGTAAACAAGTTGTAAAAAAAAAATAAAATAAATGTTGAAGAAAAGCGCTTCAACCTTGGACTTTGATTGATGATTATAAATGGCATCGTGAACAAAGCACGTAAACATGAGTAAATTTAATTCATATTTTAATATAATTAAGTCATTTTTGCGTACCGCTAAGGGTAAAGTAAGAACTAAAATTGGTTTTAATTATTTCAAATTTATTATATTGTTATTATATTCGTTTAAAACTATTTTTAGGTTGATAAAGACTCAAATAAACATGGAGGCGAATTAGTAGCAGAAGTACTGAAATCTCATGGCGTAAACCACATCTTTACATTGGTCGGAGGACATATTTCGCCGATTTTAGTAGCAGCTGAGAGACAGAATATTCGTGTTATTGATACAAGACATGAAGTAAATGAAATTGTTTATTTTTTTGATTTAAATAATGCAAATGTGCCACGTTTGTGCTTTTATTCCGTAGGTAAGTGCAGTTTTTGCAGCTGACGCTGTGGCACGTTTGTCAGGTGTCATTGGTGTTGCTGTTGTAACAGCTGGTCCAGGTATTTTATTAGAAATTAAATTATTATTAAATATTTATATATATTTTATTTACTTTTAGGGGTTACTAATACTATTACTGCTGTTAAAAATGCTCAAATGGCTGAATCACCTGTTTTGATTCTAGGTGGAGCAGCAGCAACTATTTTGAAAGTAAAACAAAATCATTTTGTTTCTTAAAATTTAAATTTAATTAATTATTTTCGATTTTTTTTAAGGGGAGAGGTGCTTTACAGGATATTGATCAATTATCTTTATTTAAACCTCTGTGTAAATTTTGTCAAACTGTTACAACGGTTCGGGATATTGTTCCGGTATTAAAAAACGCCATTCACCATGCTACATCAAACACTCCCGGTCCTGCTTTTGTTGAATTACCCATTGATGTGCTTTATCCATATAAAGCTGTACGGGATCAAATGGGAATTAAAAAGAAAGAAAATTCCTTGGGACAGAAAGTTGTCAATTTGTAAAATGAATTAACAGATTAAAAATCAATAACAAATTTAACATGATTAATTTTTCTTTTAGGTATTTGCAAAGTTATCTGGCGAACTTATTTGCTGGCGCTTGGGAGGGAGATGATTATCAGCCAATTCCTCCTGTTTTACCGTTACCTTCAAATGAAAAAAGTAATGGTTATAATATTAAAATAAATATTGATAATTTTGAATGAATTTTGAATTTTTCAGTTCAGAAATGTGTTGAAATTGTATCAAAAGCAAAGAGACCAATTCTTATAATTGGAAGTCAAGCAACTTTACCTCCTGTACCTGTTGAGAATTTGAGAGCAGCTGTTGAAGTATTATTATTATTATTATTTTAAAAAAATTATTGTATTTTATTTTAATAATTAATTTAATAGATACTTGGAATTCCCTGTTTTCTTGGAGGAATGGCGCGTGGATTATTGGGAAAAAATAACCCATTACAAATGAAACACAGACGGAAAGAAGCATTAAAGGAAGCTGATGTAGTAATATTAGCTGGTAAAATTTTATTTGTTTTATTACACGTGAATTTTGATTAATTTGAATGTGATGTTTTTTAAGGAGCTGTTTGTGACTTTCGATTATCGTACGGAAGAATATTAAACAGAGAATCGAAAATTATTTGCGTGAATAGAAGTAAATCTCAGTTATATAAGGTTTGTATTCATTTTAATTACTGGTTATATTTATTAGCTAATCATATTTGACTTTTAGAATTCTGATATTTATTGGAAGCCAACAGAAGCTGTGACTTCCGATGTTGCAACATTTTTAGTTAAACTAAGTACAGAATTATGTAACTATAAATGTGATCGTGATTGGATTGCGAATCTTAGAAATAAGGAAAACGAAAAAGAAGAACAAAATCGGTTAGTCATTATAAATTGTTTTAAAATTTTATTTTTACATTTATTTATTATAATGTAAATTTAATTATTTCCATTTTAAGGCAACTGGCTAAGCAATCGCCGGAAAAACATTTAAATCCTTTAAAAGTTCTTCAAACATTAGACGAAATTCTCGATGAAAACGCAATTTTAGTTGCTGATGGTGGAGATTTCGTCGGCACTGCAGCATACACTCTTCGGTAAACTTTTGATGGAACAATTTTAAATTTTAATAAGTAAATTATTACATAAAGTAATTGTATTTGCATTTCAGTCCAACTGGACCTCTTCAATGGTTAGATCCCGGAGCATTTGGAACTCTTGGTGTTGGTGGAGGATTTGCATTAGGTGCTAAAGTTTGTCGACCGGAATGTGAAGTCTGGATTATTTATGGCGATGGTTCTTGCGGTTACAGTCTTGCCGAATTTGATACTTTTAAACGACACAATGTAATAAACTAAGATTTATTTATTTTTTAAATGTTTATTTATTTTATTTTCTCAAATTACAGTTGCCTGTTATCGCCGTTGTTGGAAATGATGCTGGATG
The DNA here is from genome assembly GCA_034687075.1 of Geophilus carpophagus. NCBI lineage: Eukaryota > Metazoa > Arthropoda > Chilopoda > Geophilomorpha > Geophilidae > Geophilus > Geophilus carpophagus. The sequence goes on along the minus strand of JAQFZN010000120.1, from coordinate 35,942 downwards.
GTCACAAATTTCTCGAGAACAAGTGCCAATGTTAGGGTCAAATGTCGCATGTGAGCTTTTAGTAAGTGTTAATTTATTTATTTTTATTTTTTTACGTCTTTTTAATGTTTTTTCTCAATTTTTAGCACAGTGATTATCATAAAGTAGCAGCGGGATTTGGTGGAAAAGGATTACTAGTCACAAAAGATGATAAGGATAACTTGGATCAAGTGTTTGTGGAAGCCCAAGCTTTGAATCGACAAGGACACAGCGTGTTGATTAATGTATTAATTGGGAAGTCAGATTTCCGTGAAGGAAGCATTTCTGTTTGAGTTTATAAATTATAAAATTCTATTTTTTGCTTACTCACTAATAGGGTGTGGTAATTGTTTGAGACTCACGTTTAATTTTCTATGAATTGTTTACAATCATGACTTGTATTAAACTGAATAATAAATTAAATTTACTCGTTAAATAAAAGTTTAAAAAATCAACTTGAAATTAATTGTATCAGTTCCTGGATAAAAAAAAAGTATAAAGGAAACTTCTAATCAGTCTGCTTAAAATAGCTACTAACACAATGATCTCATTTAGATAAACTGATAAAATTATCTGCAAATAGCATTTGCGCTTAGTAAGAAATTGAAAATCAAAATAGCGATGGAAAAAAAAATCTTTATTATTAATATACTGTATTTATTAATCGCAAGAACGATCGATCAGAGAATAAAATAATATTTTAAACCAAGCTTAGAGTCAAGGATTTGTAGAATCCTTGTTGGAGTAATGTCGAAATAAATGCATTTTTTCAATATGTTTTTACAGATTTTTAGAATTTAAAAATTTAACAAGAATCATTTTTTAAAATAACTCAAACATAGTAATTTCATTCAAAATATATTGTATTTTTTAATTGATTGGTTTTGCCACCTTTTAACAACAATTAAAAACACTTTAGCTGCCATCTTGGACAATGCGGTTGCTAAGTAACATATATAGTTGCTATGTTTCCATTACTCACAAAAAATCTATGATTGGTTGAAACGATCACATGATCCTTTACTTTGTACCTAAGCGCATTATTACATAAACAAATCTCCAGCCAATAAGAGTCGACACAAAGTTTCAATGAACAGAGCATAGATGGCGCCACCATCACCTTCCAAAACAACTATCCAAAACCCAAAGCGTCACGTCGCACCTCTTCTCATTTCCCATCCCACAAGTGCAGGACTTGATTTAAAATGGCAGCGGTGAGGGGAAGTCTACTGTTGAGTGACGAACAACGGGAAGAATTAGCATCTCAATTCAAAACAGTAAGTAAATTTCAAATGAAAATCTAAACAACAAACACATCAAAACATATTCAACCGTTAAAAAACGTCTTGTTTACAATATTTAAACGAGAAACGACGCCGACATAATCCGCCGGTAACGGTGATGATAAAGCCTCATGTGAAAACACTCCCTTCTTACCACAGTCTCACTAGTCATCACTCGGATGATTCATCGCCCAATATATGCTAATAAGCAGTGAAAGGAGCTGACAGATGAATGCGAATCAATTGCACAACGTTCATTTGTTATAATTTGAAAACAACTACTTAGTCATAGCCCAATAGACAACTCGGTTATAAGCAGGAATTTGGGGCTAGCTTCTCAGGAAACAGGAAATACACATTTAATTAACGTGATACATTCATATAATAAATAATTTAGGGTTAAATGTAATGAAATAAGATTATATTATTCTAGAATTGACGTAAAACGGTTGAAAAGTGGATGATTTGACGTGTGAAATGTTGTTAAATATGCGAAAGAAATTAAATTGAAAAGTGAATTATTTGTTTTTGTTTTTTATTTGCAATGTTGATTTAATTTTTATTTACTATACTATTTTAGTAGTAAGATGGCTGTGTTTGGTTGTGTGAGTCATGCAGGTGGGTTTTAGGGTGGAATGTGTTTTAAGTTTAACCTTGACAGAATGCGACCTTAGAAAAGGAAAAAATGCTAAATTGTTTTCTCATACTGTTGTAATAATAAGAGATAAAAATTGTAAAAAAATAAGAATAAAAAATTAAAGTAATAAAAAAAATATTGTTTGTTTTGTAATAGGTGTAATTATAAATATAAAAATATTTTTTGAGGTTAAATATGTGAATTTTTAAGAGGGAAAAATGTGTTCTAAAAATACCATTGGAAAATGGGAAAAATGTTGAAAAATGCATTCCACAGTTTGAAATTGAATAGGTTGTTTGGATATCATTTATCATTTTTTAAATAGTTATTAAATATTTTTTTTCTTATTGATGATATATAATTTACATAATTAATTGTAAATTGATATATAATTTAACGGTTGATTTTTTTCTTAATTATTATTCTACAGATAGATAAAGATGGCAACGGATTTATCGACTTGGGTGAATTAAAAGAAGCGTTAGAAATATGTGGATTTAAACTTCCCCAATGGAAAGTAAGGCAATTGATCGATCAGTTTGATAAAGAAAAAGCCGGAATCAGTCGAGGAAAATTATCCTTTCAAGAATTCCAATCAGTAAGTCAGTTTTTATTTTTAATTTTAATTGTTAACCGTTAAAATTTGAATTGCAGTTTGTCGCCATATTGTTTATTTTGAAAAACGATTATTATTTCCAATTAAATCGGTAAAAATTTATTTAATTACATTTTAAAATTTATTTTTAGTTATGCACTGACATGAAATCTCAGGACATTTCATCATCGTTTAAAAGAATGGTATCTAAACGAGATAACGTGGAAACATTAGGAGGAATGTCTGAAGCATCTAGTGAGGGAACTACACATTCCGTCCGAGTTGAGGAACAAGTTGCCTTTTCTGATTGGATTAACACGTAAGATATTTGTATTTTTTAAGTTTAAATTGATCATTTTACAAAGTAACATGAGGATTAAATTGTCGATAAATATTATTGAGAAATAAATCTAATATAATATGATCAGTAGACTCGAAAAGAAGGTTGTTTGTCTTGATTTAATCTCATGTTTCCACTTTGTTTACGACTTGTGGTGTCGAGTTGTTTAGTGAACTTATCTTTCTTTTTATTTTCATTATACACGCATCTTGCGTTTAAATGTTAACATGTATGTTTATATCTAAATTTACAGATAATGCTGTGATTTATAGTTCGGTTAAAATAAAAAAAATTTAATTTTAATTCAGATAAGAAAAAAAATAATTTAATGGGTGATTTGATCTAAACATGGAAAATAGTTCAGATTTTAACTGTGATAATAATTGATGGGTGTGGTCATGAACAAAGACTAGGAAACTACTTATAGTGCACTTGGGACTTGTAAGGTCAACATGAATTTAGTAAATAAATAAAAAGAAAAAAAAAGTCAAATTTTTTGCTTTTTTTGTGTTGTTTTATTTATTTTTTTAATTACTTTTTTTGTTTTATTCATTAAACTCATTAGTTTTATGATTAATATTTCATTTATATAATATTTTTATATATAATTAGGTTTTATTGTACTGTGCTAATAATAAAACCAGCTGTATCAGATGGTAAACAAATAAATGGCAGAGAGATGAAAATGACAGGTGACCGGTGACGTTGCAAAATAGATGAAAAATTGTTACTTTTTTAATCCGTTTTTTTGTTATCTAGTTTTGTAATTGGAGTTGTATTTCCTAATTTAGTGCTATAAATTTGTTAAGTAGGGTGGTTAAGGTCGGATTTTAAGTATAGATAACCTAAATGTAACTGAAAAAGGATTTAAACACCATTAGATCTCGTGTTATGTCCTCATTTAGTTTATTTATGATGATGTAACGGAAACTGAGATTTAATTAACGCTTATTTAAATTTGATATTGGTGTTGCTTGTGAATAAATATAAATAACGAATTTCTGCTAAATAGTAAAAAATTGAAATTTTACAGAAATTTAGGAAATGATCCTGATCTTAAACATTTATTGCCGATTGATTCGGAAGGAAAGGAACTTTACGACAAGATGAAAGATGGAATTTTGTTGTGGTGAGTTTATTTTAAATTTTAAAAAATAAATCAAATTGTTTTTTTTGTATTTTTAATAAATATATTTTTCTAAATTTAGCAAGACAATCAATCATTCCTGTCCTGATACCATCGACGAACGAGCAATCAATAAGAAAAATTTGACTTTATACACAAAACACGAAAATCTGACTTTAGCACTGAATTCGTCGCAAGCTATTGGTTGTAACGTGATCAACATCGATGCTCATGATTTAGCAAAAGGAAAACCACATTTAGTTTTGGGTTTATTATGGCAAATCATTCGAGTAAAAAAAATTAAAATATATTTCTCATAATATTTTCTAATTTATTTTATTTCACATTTAATTTAGATTGGACTGTTTAATCAAATAACATTAGAACATTGTCCAGGATTAGCTCGTTTGTTGCAACCAGGAGAGAAAATTGAAGATCTTATGCGTTTGTCGCCAGAACAGATTCTTCTTCGTTGGGTGAATTATCAATTGGAACGAGCCGGAGTTAATCGTCGTATAAATAATTTTACAAGTGACATCAAAGATTCTGAAGTTTATACCTATCTTATTGCTCAAATTGCACCTGCTGGAACTGGAGTCACATTAGAACCATTGACGGTAACTAATTTTTATTTTCAAATAGGGTTAGCGAATGATTTTATTTATTTAATTTTTTTTTGTACTTAGGAACGTGATTTGTTGAGTCGTGCGGAAATTATGTTGCAACAATCAGACAAAATTGGATGCCGCAGTTTTCTTACTCCAAATGATGTAGTTGAAGGAATTTACAAATTAAATGTTGCGTTTGTTGCTAACTTGTTCAATAATCATCCGGGATTGGATAAACCAGATGAAGCAATTGAATACGAAGTTATTGAAGAAACTCGAGAAGAAAAAAGTAAAAAAATCATTAAAATTTCTATTTTTTTTAAATTTTTGACCAATTAAAATTTTTGTTTTAGCATATCGTAATTGGATGAATAGTATGGGAGTAAAACCATATGTTAATTGGTTGTACAGTGATTTAGCTGATGGTTTGATTATATTTCAGGTAAAATTTAAATCAAAAAATTATTTTTAATGTATATTTCTATAAAATAATTAATTAATTATTATAATTTTTCAGTTATATGATGTGATCAAACCTGGAATTGTAGATTGGAACAGAGTTCATCAAAAGTTTAGCAAATTGCGTGGGTTTATGGAAAAATTAGAAAATTGTAATTACGCTGTAGATTTGGGTAAACAATTGAAATTCTCTCTTGTGGGAATTGCTGGACAAGATTTAAATGATGGAAACCCAACATTAACATTGGGTATTAATTTTATTCTATTAATTTATATATAATTACAATATTAAACAAAATTTCCTTTCAGCTCTGGTATGGCAATTAATGAGAGCATACACTTTATCAATATTGGCACAGTTAGCTAACACTGGAAATCCAATTGTGGAGAAAGAAATTGTTGAATGGGTTAACTCGAAGGTACGTTTTCATTTTAAATAAATAAAAACACGTGTAAAGATTTTATTTAAATATTTTAATAAATTTTCAGTTGAAAGAAGCTCAGAAAAATACCAGTATCAGAAATTTCCAAGATTCCTCTATTGCTAATGCTCGAGTAGTGATCGATTTGATCGATGCCATTAAACCAGGCACAATTAACTACGAATTATTAAAAGAAGACTCCACATCAGACGTAACTTTAAATATTATTTTTTTAAATTACATTATTTAACATAATTGTTGGTTATTTTACAGGATAACATGGCTAATGCTAAATATGCTATTTCAATGGCACGAAAAATTGGTGCTCGCATCTACGCTTTGCCCGAAGATATAACCGAAGTTAAACCTAAAATGGTGATGACCGTGTTTGCTTGTCTGATGGCTCGCGATTACATTCCTAACATGGGATCAAAAAATTCAGCTGAATAAGTCGCATTCCTACAATCAACACATCCAATAGGCGATATTTTGTTTTTCTTTATTAGGGACGTTTAGGGTTGTTTTTTAATTGTTTTTTCTGATATCACTCCATGAGAGATGTTTATTTTTGTGTAAAACATGGCGCCTATTGAGTTTTTGCTCACATTTACGCAAAATTAAGAAATAATTCCATTTTTTGTATTTTCATTTACATGTGTGCCTCAGTGCCTTTTTGTACGTTGGGTATTTTTTTGTTTTTTCATTTAATTTTTGTTTATTTGTGATATTTTTTTACACAAAGTAAGCTGAAAAGGCCAGACAAGTTTATTATATTTAAAGTAATTATCATAAAAAAAGAAAAATGGCCAAGTACTTTAATTGTGATTATGAAATTGGATTGGATTTATCATTTGTGTATTTAGTTGAATGGTTTTTATAGAAGAAAAATTTTATATTGATTTTTCAGTGATATAAATTTTGGAATTGATTGTAATTAATTTTATTATTATTATTAATACTTTTGTATATAGCTATATATGCTTTAATGATTTTGGTTAGATTATTATTTGCATTCCAATTTTCATTGAGGTTTTCTCTTTGTGGGTAAATAAATGTAAGTCATTCCTAATGCAAACAAGATTTTTGATAAAATACATTCTGCTGAAGTCAGTATTTAACACAATTTGTTACAATTTTTTTTAAAAAAAGAGAAAATACTTTTTTTTATGATTTTTACATAAATTTTAACATTTCTAATTGAATGTTTATGAATTGTATTAGTAGCAATAACAAATCTGATTTGTTTGTAATAGTATATTAGCTTAGAGTTTTGCTGTTTACATTTTATAGATGTGAGTTTGAGAATCTCTCGATAAAAATTGATTAGTGTTAACTTTAATAACGAATTATTGTATAACCCTGATGGGAATTTTTGGAGTTATAAAAAGTAAATACTCAAAATTTTAAACAAATGTGATGAATATGGCATATCAAAAGTGATATTAGGGCTTCCAAATCAGTATCTGAAAACAAACGGGACAAAAATTGGATTTAAATTAAATTTAAATAAAAATAAACAAGCTTGTTGGTAATTGTATTTCGTATTGACACTATACTTTACAACTTTTTGTATTGCATAAATTTAATAAATCGATGCATTTGGGAAAGTATAAAAAGAAATGTATAATTATTTCTAGTTAGGGTTATCCTAATAAGAATCCCGCCATTTCAGTTACCCATCATGCAGTTTAAATCAAATTTTATAAAATAATATTATTGCGCATAAAAATAGTTCGTTTTTGTTTACGAAAATTTCCAAAATACTATGTAAAATTTCAACTCGAATGATCATAATTACATTTTAACTACAAATAACCATTGAATGCTTTAACAAAACGGGAAAAAACCTAGCGAAAAGATGATTTAAAAAAAGAAACTGAACTGTGAACCTCCTCTTGTTCCGCTTTGGTGCCAGTGACTATTGTTTTCTTTGGTTAGGGACGTTGATTATTTTTTTGTCCATATTCGCAAGATTCAAACATTTATTTATTAGGTAAATACTTTAAAATAGAACCATTTAAACTGATTAACGCAAGTTTTGTAACTCTTAGTGTAGCAAAATTGATATCTACCGATTTTATTGTCACCAGCTTTCGCTTTTTTATCATCAGCGATAAAAATTTTCTTATCAACGACTAACTCAATAGTGAACATGACCGTAGATGAATACTTCTCGTACTCACCAAGCAAAATGTCGGATCCTGGTCCATCGAACAATCTTCCAGCTTTAAACAAATCAAACGAAGAAGCCCTACTCAATTTAATGGAAAGAACCGGCTACACGATTATACAAGAAAACGGACAACGCAAATACGGCGGACCCCCGCCCGATTGGCAAGGACAACCGCCCCCTAAAGGATCCGAAGTTTTCGTTGGCAAAATACCCCGCGATTGTTTTGAAGATGAACTGGTACCGGTCTTCGAAACTATTGGCAAAATTTACGAATTCCGTTTGATGATGGACTTTAGTGGTTCAAACAGAGGCTACGCCTTTGTCATGTACACCCATCCGACCGATGCCCAGAAAGCTGTGAAACAGCTAAATAATTATGAAATTCGTAAAGGCAAATACTTAGGCGTGGTGAAATCGGTCGATAATTGCCGATTATTTGTTGGTGGAATTCCAAAAACGAAAACTAAGGAGGAAATTTTAACCGAAATGGCCAAAGTAACCGAAGGAGTTGTAAATGTTATTCTTTATAGTAGCGTAACTGATAAAACAAAAAGTCGGGGATTCGCTTTTGTTGAGTACGAAAACCACCGAGCTGCAGCTATGGCCAGGAGGAAGTTAATTCCAGGAAAAATTCAACTCTGGGGTCACGAGATTGCTGTTGACTGGGCCGAACCCGAGCCAGAAGTAGATGAAGACACGATGTCAAAGGTAAATAAAGGAAGAAGAAAAGAGAAAAATAAGCAAACATGGACTTTGCATTTGTCGTTGCATTTAGGTTACTGTTCTTTATATAAGAAATTTGATGTTGAACACGACTGAGGATCAAATTAGAGATGCTTTTAATGAAGTACGAGAAGGAACTGTAGAAAAGGTCAAAAAGTTACGCGATTTTGCTTTTGTTCATTTTCGAACAAGAGAAGATGCGCAAAGTGCATTGGAACTAAAAAATGGTGAAAAAATTATTTTAAAACAAAAAAAAATGTTTTTCTAAATTTATTTATTAAAACGAAACTAGAAACTGAATTAGACGGATCTGTGATCGAAGTAACCTGGGCTAAGCCTGTAGATAAAGGATTTTCTAGATACGGTGGCAAAGGGAGATCGCATTCTTATGGGAATAACATTGCTCAATCGTTGCCTTATCAACAATTCGAAGCAAATCAAATATCAACTTCACCCTATGTCCCTTATTCACCAACATCGATGCCTCAACCACCCACGTAAGTATATTTACAGATTAAAAGAAATAATAATAATTTTATTTATCTTATTGTATTTATTTTCAATATTTAGACGTGGAAATTCCTCCGGATTACGATCACCGATTCGAGGTCGTGGCAGAGGTGCTGCGGGTCTCAGGGGTGGTCGGGGGTTCGTTTCTGGTAGTAATTTCCTTACCAGAGGCTACCCAGGAAGACGTCCTACTGAGGTAATTATAGTTTTAGGTTTTGTTCAGGTAATTATTTGTGAGTTTGGTTAATAAAGTGATTTTAAGAGTTAATTTTGAGTTGAAAAAGTTGAAATGTTTTTTTATATGTTGTCTTAATCGTATATTTTGTTTTCTTTTTAATGATTAACATTTTCTTTGTTGATCTAACAAAGTTTGATAACATTTGCATGATTTTATGTTACAGTTTTATCAATATTATGATATTCAACCTGGCATGGAACTAGTTCCGTTTAGCCCTATATATATTAAACCGAATAAACCACCTTTACAGGTTGGAAAATTATTAATTTAATAACAAAACTAATAAAATTAATTCTAAATAATTTTTTTTTATAAAGATTTTAATGTTTTTTTTAATTTTTTGTTGGTTAAAGTAATAACTTTTTTTTATAAAGATTTTAGAAGAATATTGCGAAAAGAATAATTGGAGTGAGCCAATTTTTCAACTCCTAACTACTATGCAACGAGATGGAGGTGGTGATGTTCAAGTTTATGTTTACAAGGTGATTTTTTAAAAAAAAAAATTAAAGAAAAATTATTCTAACTTTGTTTTTAAAATCTTAAAAAAACCAGGTGATTATGCCTTCATTTCCTGTGCAATACAACGCATTCCAACCGCCAAAACTGTTTCGAAATGCGGATGAAGCGAAACAATACGCAGCTGAATACGTATTGAATCAATTGGGCGTGTCTATTGATAGTAAGTTAACATTTAATTTTTATCTAAAAAATTTAGGACATGAGGAAATTATGTAAATCAAACGTGATGCAATAAGTGTGATTAGATAATGAGCGAATTTATTTATTTTTATCTATTTATTTATTGTTTTAATTAAATTTAATTAATTCTAACAAAAATTTAGGTTTGGATTCGCCGCCATTAAATAACAACAATAATAATAATGGAAATTCGTTAAATATTGCACAATCCAATACAATGTATGCACCGCAAGGTCGAGCTATTGCTGGAACATCTCCACTCCCACAACCTGCTCATACTGGTCCGTCCGCTGCTCAAGTTACGAATAATCGCAACGAGCTTGCTGCTTTAACTTTTAATCCGCCTCCTGGTTACGTTGTTACACCTGGAAAAATGCCTTGTAAGCTTGTTGCTTCTCCTTATGTCTTTTATTACTATTGAGTTTTGTTGTTTTGTTGATATTTTCTATATTATACTCCATTTTTATTTATTTATTTGATGTTTAGTTTTAATTTTTTTTTTATATAGGTGCTTGATTATAGTTAGATTTTTGTTATTTTGTTTTATCTTTGTATAATTAACTTGTTTTTTCTTAGCTTACGAGCACGGCGGGTACTATGATACTGCTGCTAGTGCGTATCCGGTTACTGCACCACAACAAATGTATTGAAGAAGAAAAATGAAAAATGTCAAGAATTTTAGTTGAATATTTTTCTTTTTTAATTTTATTTTATTATTCAGCTTTATTTATTTTTTATGTTTTTTATTTGTGATTTAATCGAGACATCATTTTTTTAAAACAATGTTTTCTCTAAAAGTGTGAAAAAACGATTAGATGGGGAATTTTATTTGAAAATTCAATTTAAACGAAAAATTCGTTAAAAATGGATGCAATGACAAAATGGCATGAAAAATGAATTTATTTTCATTGAAAATGCAATTTTTTTGTCTTTAGACATTATTTCATACAGTGTTTAAACAATTTAGATAAAAAGTTTGGGGATTTTATTTTTATTATTTGATTTTTGAATTTCTTTATTTTTGTTAATTTTAATGTTTTTGAAACGGAAAAAATTCAAATAATTCGGTTATATACTGGTTTTTTTAAAATTTTAAAAGTTTTTTTTTCTTTTTATTTTTGTTATGATGAAGAGAAGGGTATGCAACAGTTTCATGCAAGAAGGGGTTAAGTTATTTATCGGAGTTATTATAAAACAGATCTTATCTTGATGGTTTTTACTAAAATTGGACTAAGCTAGACAATAACATGTAGAGACAAACACGGCTATTATATCATTTTGTTGCACGTGGTCATATTCATTATCAAATTCATTGCATACAATATCTCACTGATAGACACAATCTTTATGATGATGATGATGATAAGGTCTTTAAAAGTGGAAATTTTATATATTAAACAAATAATTTGCCCATTTTTTTAAAATGGTGTGCCCCATTGGCTCAAATTTGTCAATTTTCTCAACCATAATTTTATATTGGAATCTATTTGAAAAATGCCCCCAAATGACATAAATGTATGATTGCAAAAAAAAAATAAAAAAAAATGAAAAATATATAATAATATATATAATAATATTTAAAAAAAAAAGAAAAAACGTTTTTATAGTGCCCCAAATACATGAAGTGTTGATAATTTCCGAATTTTTTTTTCCTCTTCGATGTTGTTCAATTTATTGATTTTGAATTTGTTCTATTACTATGTATCTATTACTATTATTATTATTTTTCTTTTCATGTTTAAGATCTTGGGTCATTTCAACATAATAAATACTCAACAGTGTATAAAGTTGTTTTAAATTTAGAAAAAAATTAGAAATTTAATTTATAAAATTTTGAATTTTTAAAATCTTCAAATTTATTTATTGCTTTGCAATTTAATTGCACGCAAAATTAAAAAAATGATAATTTTGTTTGAAAAATATTTAAAATATATGAAAAAATAAAAACTGCGCAAATTACATTAAAAAATTATTTGCTTCTTTCTAAGTTTTTATAATAACGATAATAATTAATAAAAATAAATCTAGAATTTGATAGCTAAAAATGATAAATAATGTTGAAATGGCCAAAAACCCATCTCATTCTCAACGGTATTAATATTATTATGATACTTTGACAAAAAGGTTTTAACTTGATAACTTTATACGTTTGTTATTCTGTTTAAGGATATAATAAATCGAAATTTTTTTATCAAATTTAATTAAAGATTTCAAAAAGTTTTGTAAATGCTTATTATAACCTTAATCAGATATTAAGATATTCTTGTTTGTTGTTTTAGTCATTTTGAATGTGATAAAAATGCATACGGTCATAATTTTATCTCAAAGTTTTATTATTTAATCAACATAAAATGAAATAAAATGTTCCAGCTGAAAACACGTTCTAAATTATTTAACACAACATGATTCCATACAATTATAATTATTAAGAATTATAATTAATCAATTTTTCATTTTATTTCTTCTTCTTGTGCTTTTTACGTTTCGGTTCATCACTTTCATCATCCGAAGAACTTGACTTATGTTTCCTCGATTTCTTCTTCTCACTTTTATGTTTCTTGCTTTTCTTTTTCTCCTAACGAACAAATCAATTTTTAAAACATTAATTTCATTTTTTCATTCAAAATAAACCTTTTTCATTTGCTTTTCTTCAGAATTTGCTTTTTCAGATCCCTCCGATGAATCATCAGCCACCATTTCGTACTTTTTACCACCCGGTACTTGGAAACAATCCTGCGCAAGATGTCCTATCAAAAATCGTTTAATTAACTTCATTTTTTAATATCAAATTTACAAATTTCAAACCTGAAGTTCCACATTTTCTGCACGTGGTATTGAAAACAGCATCCAACTCGATTTTGGTGGATTGGTAAGGAGCATGGGTTTGTCTTCGTCTTTGATCTTGGCTAATAAAGAACAACTGATCCCAACATATTCAACAAAAATATTAATTTCTTTTTATTTTCGCACGCCATTTCGACTCCATTCGGATCCAAATCTTGTCCTGAACCTTGGCTCACGTACTTCATCGAAAGACCGATTTTCCCTTCGTCCTAAAACCAATAAAATTAACGCTATTAAAATTTAATATTCGCTAAATTATTCCAAATTCATTACATCAATGGATATCACTTTGCACCAAACTGTATCCCCTTTTTGCACAATTTCCGATGGATCGTCCACGTTAGATTTCGACAGTTGAGATTTGTGAATTAAGCCTACAATTTTCAATTTTCAATTTTACATATTTATATTTATTTTTATTCACTTTTTACCATTTTTATAGCAGCCTGGGATTTTAACAAAGGCTCCAAAAGGTTTTACTGTGGTTACCTAAAAAATTAGGAACAAATTGTTTATTTGTTTCAAAGAATTTTATGATTTATTTAAACAGAATTTTCTTACCGATCCTTTGAAAATGCTATTCACTTTAGGTGTTGCATCTCTACTATCTCTTTCTCTATCTCTATTATCTCTATTGTCTCTATCTCTATATCTTTGGTCTCTTGGTGGAGAAGAATATTTATTTCGTTTAGAATAAGACGACATCTTGAAACGAATTTTCTGCGTCGTGACTAAATTCGCAAGGCAAAAAAAACAATTTTAGAAATATCTTTTCTCTCCTAACGTTAAAAACAGTATGGGAATTCAATCGAATTCGAATAATTACCGATCCGTAAAATTAAGGAATCAAAATGTTTCACGCTTGATCGTCGCCATGTCAAATTTTTGTTATTGTAATTTATCGACCTCTGGCGTCATTTTTCATAACCAATTTCGTAAAGAACTAATCCAACCGAATTTTTTTCACAAAAACACTTACCATAAATTTCAAAAAAAATACCTCTCTAATTTTATTTTTACATATAAACTAAAAAAAACCCAAACCCCATAAACAACATATAATTTACCTTTGTTTTCTTTTTATTCTTTTACCGCCAATTTGTTTAATCGATAACATGGCCAATGAAAAGCGAGCTTTCGGTCATGTGATTTAACATGACTATTCCATCATGGAGGCCCAAAGTAAAGCACCGCCAAGAGTGCAGAAAAACCAAAGGTGAAATTTGCAAGAAGATGCCAAGAAAAGTCAAATCTCAAGGTACAGGTCTATGAAAGGATAACTCTAGTGGACGCTAATACGTGTTTTGGTGGGAAAGTGCAAGTGATAAGCAGCTTAAAATGGCTTGAAAGTTGATGGTGACCCGTGAATGTCTTTTAGTCCTCGATCCTCGCCATGTGCATGGGTAAACTGTTTCTTAGACGTTTTAGTTTTTCATATGTCAAATCTATGTATCAAATCAACTAGTTGGTGATCGATCGCATCCGTTTACGAAGAGAAACGGTAGGAAAAATTTATTAGGACGTGTTAAGATAAGAAGAGTCAAAAAAAAGAAAAAAAAAGTTTGTGCCAAGTTATTTCAAGTAGCACAAGAGAAATTTTGACAACGACATTTGTTTGATGTTTGTAAGCATTTACTACGGGATTTGGATACAAATTTGAAATGATTTGATTTGTTTTTCAGTCTTGGAAAGATTAGACTAGATGCCAAAAGTTTAGATGGTGTGTGGCTGTGTTTATTTTGAAACTCTTCTGCTTTCACTGATCGTTAGGCCTAAATTTCTATGTTTGATACCTCAGCTTCTTTTTGACCTGTTTCTTTCGAGCTTGTTGATCTAGTTTGATTTTTACCTTTTTTTTCTCTACGATATATACATGGATATGTGTATATATGTGTTTATATATTTGAAATGTTTTTGCTGTAGTTTTATGTTGAAAATGTGAGTTTTTTTTTTAGATTTGTTTTCGTTTGTTTTCGATTTTTTTTAACAACATTTTTGTTTTTGTTAATTTTATCAATTAATTTTACCATAACTTGAAAAGTACACACATGTTGGTTTGTTTTTTTCTTTTTTTATGTAAATATTTGCAATAATAACCCTTGTTCTTACAGCTTTAGGCCCAAGTTGTACTGATAATCCAGATTTTCTTCAGGTATGTTTTTCATCCCTGCAATGAAAATTTTCTAATAAAAGTTTAAAAAATGTTATATTAATATAAAAAAAATAGTTTAATGAAGTGTTATAATGATGATGATAAAAGTTATATATAAATATTTTTAATGTAAAAGAAAAAAATATTTTTTAAATGATTTTTTTTTCAATTTTTTATGGTTTTTTTTTTAAAAAGAGATTTTAACTTTTTTATAAAATATTTACTTAAAAAATATATTTTTAAAAAATACATAAAAATCCTCATTTTACATCATTTCAAATGACACTTGTGTACTTTTTCAAGTTAATTATTTCCGAAAAAACCAAAATTTTTATATTTTTAATCAAATTTTCCCAATATTTTTCCATTTTTAAAAAAAAAATTAAAAACAACCCCAAAAAAACCTCAAAAAAGTAAGTTTTTCCCCCAAAAAAAGTTATTTTTCATCCATTAATTCATTTTATACCTCAAACCTTTTAATTTCACATATATATTAAAAAAAACCAAAATATAATAACTCATTTCCATAGAAATAATAAATAATACGATATTTTATTTTTTTTGTTTATTTCCAGACAGTAATCCGTATGAATGCATACGGGGAATGTGGGAAGGCGCATACGTGGCTCAATTCCTTCGACTTTTTCAGTACAAATTTGATTTCATCAGTGTTACAACTCAGGTGAGTTTGTTGATGAATAATAATAACAAGATGATGATGATGATGATCGTCATTATCAGGATGGTTTGCGTGTTAAAAGCTCGGCTCAGCTTGGCTGCTCATTTGTGAAAGTGATTATGTGAACAAGAATTGACTGACTGACTGACTGAGGGGTGTATTATAAATAACGGCAGTTGTATCCACTCTATAAACAAGTATAAACAAACACTTAACTCAAACATTCCCTCCCTAGATAAAAAAAGGAGAGAAAACGAGATGTTTATCAGGATCATGATGAGTTAAAACGGTTTATTTTTGAATTAATGAAATTTATTTTTAAATTTTATTTTTTTTTTTCTAACGTGAATTTTCTTCTTTTTTAAATGAAGGCTAAGAAAGGAGATCTACAAGTGGTGTGGCCAGTTGAGGCTAAAGTTTGTGACTGGACAAACGGCCTTCAACGAGAAGTTCACTGACTTAAAATGTGTTTGTGCCACAGGCTTTTAGTCTTTTGCAGTTCAGTGTGCACTTTTGAAGGTGGTGAAATTTAATCGTGGACACGAATTAAAAAGATAAAAAATTTATTTTAAAAAAAATTAATGTGAAAAAAGAAATGGGTTTTTTGGTTAGTTTTCTAAATTAGATCTTAGAATGTGAATTTTATATTTTTATATGGGTGGAGAAGTTTTAACTGTGAGAAATTCAATTAATGTTTGTGGATGGAATTAGGCTTAAAATTTATTAATTTATTTTTTTTAAATGAAATTTTATTTTGATTTTGATTTAAAATGGAAAAACAGCAGTAAACTAACATAAAGAGTAAATAAAAGGTTGAATTTAATTTAATTAATCGTGAAGATTTAATGGTTTCGAGATAAATAAAGTGAAAAAACAATGAAAATGGAAGCTTGTTTGTAATTGATTGCGGGATGGGTTTTAGTTAGGGTTATATTTTTTATTGCTTCTCAAACTAATGTGTAGCTATTGAAATGGAAATTTTTAAACCCTTATTAACGGTGGAAAATGATAATTTCCTTATCATGCAGCTTTAAGCATGAACGTGTTGACCTTGCACACCTTTTGCTTCTGTATCCACTGAGCTTACACCACACCAAGGTGAGCCTGTTTGGAACGGGCTTATTTAAAAGGTGGGGTGAATGTGAAGAGGAGAAACGAGATGCGAGCGAAAGATGGATTTTTCGTTTCGGTTGGGGGTTTAGTAAAAGCAATCATCACTTTAGACAAAGGTGAAAGTCTGTTTGTGACAGGAATAAATAAATAAAATATAAAAAAAATGGTAAATATCAAAATTTGTTTTATTATTTCGTTTTTTTTTTTCAAACTCAAAATAACGGAAAATTGCGTTTTGATTTTCTATTTTAAGCAGTTTCAGGTCACTGTCAGGGAAGCTAATTATTGGAAAAAGTTTTTGAATTGATAAATAGCAGTTTAATGTTTATATTTTTACATTATTTTATTGTCTTGTTTGCAAATAAGGTTTAGACCGAATTGGCTTTTTGCGGTTTAACGAAAAGGAAAAAAAATGTAAAAATCAAGGTGATTTTTAGTCTCGTTTTTAATTTCTTTTTCTTTCTTTTTATAGAGAAAATGTAAAACTGGAAATTTAATCAAGTTTGATTTATTTTTTTGTTTTTGCAGACATTTTCGATTTGAGGCTTGAAATTGGTTTTCACTACTATAGAAAACTCACGTGTGCCAGTGTTTGGGTGAACAAAATGCCTTCCATTTGCAACTGACCTGAGTTGAACTCGAGGTTACAGGGCAGGGAACAGAGATTCCAATGAAACTTCTCTCTCACTCACTCACTCTCCCTACTTTTTTCTTTCCCCTACCGCTTGATATTAAAAAAAATACAAGAAGTTAAATTTAAAAAAAGGAAAATTTAAAGATTTAGAAAATCAGAATTAAAAATCTGAAGTTTTGTATTAAATATATAAACAGTCTTTTTATTACTTGTATTTTTTATACATGTGGATTGATTGAAAAAAGAGGGAACTGCACTCAACAAGGATTCGTTTAGTTAGGCAAGAGAAACGTATTGATTTCTGGCAATGCAAATGCCAAACTGGCCAGAGTATTGATTCGAAATCCTGTGGAATTCCAAAGGATGGAGCGTTATCCAATCCTTAGTAGTTTTCATTTAAACTCTTTGAAAAGCCTCTTGGGATATATATATTTATATAACTGAGATCTTTATTAACAATTAGATATATATTTATTTATTTTTAACTATTTTAACATGAAATCTGATAGTTTTTGTGAATTTGTTTTGAAAAATTATAAAAATTAAAGAAATGTCGATTTTGGTGCGAGATAAAAATTGTAATTAATTTTTATTATTTTTTTTCTACTAGATAATGAAATTTAATAATTTTTATTTATATTCGAATTTGTAATTATATTAAACCTGATTGATTTTTTATATTTTTTCTTTTTTTTTTAATTTTTAAACAGGAATTTGAAGACGCTCTTGTTGATAGTGATTGTCTACTCTTAGCTGATATTTGTGCTCGTTTACTGAGGTATCTTACAGGAAAATCCGACGCATTGTAAGTAAATAAAATTTAAAATTTAAAAAATTTATTTTACTATTTTTTATGATTTTTATTATTACTTCACTACTAAAAATGTAAATTTTTAAAGATGAAAGTTTATTTCATCTGGTGAAATAGAAGTAAGTATGATTTTCACATCGATATTTTTTATTTTCTTTCATCAATATATTCTAGTAACCATTCTTCCATCATAGATTTTCCACCCTCCTTCTCCCGTTGAATTCTTATCACTGACCAGTTGCCATTTCTCATCTCTTTTCTGACTGCGCATTTGACGCTTGCGCTGTTTGTACCCTTCGTAGTGGTGTCTCTTTACTCGCTTTTTGATGATGAAAACCGGGACTTGTCTTCCTGCCTAGTAATCTCCAGTCTCCAATCAATAAATACAATATGGACCCTAAACAAATTCATTTTTTAAATTTTTTTCATTAAACAAAAACAAAAACAAAACGAAAAAAAAATTATTTCATGAAAATTTAATAAAATTTCCTGAAAATTTGAAAAATAAAATTTCATGAAAATTTAAAATAGAAAAAATCAATTGAATTTTTTCTATTTATTTATTTTGTAAAATAAATTCTGTTGGTGGTCAGTGGTTTTGTCTTTTTCTCAAGACACAAGAGACCCCTATGATGTTGTGACTGAGCGTTAGTGCTGACATTTATCACGGCCCACACAAGAAAGAGCAAAGGAGAGAGAGGGAGGTGACGAAGCCTGTAGCAAGTTGACAGTCTGCTCAAGGGGCCTTGGTCTCATTGCCCGAGCTAGCCCTACAGGTTTGAGGTGCCTGGAGAGAAGGGAGGAGGGTGGCGACATGCCATACCTGTTCATCTTTTGTTCGGTGGGGTGGTTTAGTTTGGTGGCAGCGAGGAGTTGGCCTTGTGTAGAAAAATAAATGAGGGGAAAATTATTTGCGTCCATTTTGATTTGGATTTTACCATTTTGTTTTTTATTTTTTTTCAAATTTTAATTCGTGAGTCCCAGTCACATTCATCACGCATTTTTTTAATATTAAAAAAAATAATTGTATAAATGTTTATTTAAAAGATTATATTTATAATTGGTTTTGTTAGATTTTTATAAAATTTTAAATTTTTTTAAATTTTAACGGATTTTGATTTTGATTTGATTTGATGTTTTCTCGAGGGTAAATTGTAAACAGTAGCAGGTTTTGATGTTTACATTGTTTGTAGTTGTTGATTAGAATGGGTGTTTAGGTTTAGTGAGTTGTTTTATATTTTCCCTCTTTTATTTACTGGGTTTTTGCTTTTTTTGTTTAGTGTATTTCTAGGAAAGTGTGATGTCATCATTTTGGTATAGTGTTTGAGATTGGGCCTTTTGGATTGTGACCTCATAAGGGTGGGTTTTTGAAGAGACCTTTTACCCTCTCCTTGGCCCTCTTTTCCCCTTCGCCCCCCTCCACCCTTCTCGCCCCTAGTCTGAAAAGTGGTGGAAATAAAATTTAACTACCCAGGGTAAAAAAATTAAAGTTCACATTTTTTACATTTTTTACATTTTTTTTTAAGTTTAAAAATTTTTCATAGTTTTTTAAAAAGAAATATATTTAAAAATTAAAGAAAAATTCTTAAAATGTTTAAGGATTTTTTTTAATTTTTAAAATTTAAAGATTTCGAAGGATTTTTTTAGTTAGAAATCTTTTAAAATTCTTAAAACCTTTTAAAAATCTTTAAATTTCAAAAATTAAAAAAAAAATCGAAAATCTTAAAAAATCCTCAACAATTTTTTAAAATCTTAAAACAAAAATCAAATTTATTCAATTTCCAAACCCCAAAACCTTCTAAATTTCAACACCCCTCAAACAACAACAAGAAAACAATCAACTCCACTAATTCCCATTTAAACACCTGCAAAGAATTTCTCATTCTCCCTTATGACCACCTCAAACCACTCGAATTGGTGTCACAAGGAAGTCTACACACAACCTTCAAATAATATCTCGCTCTAACCACGCATACACACATACACATAGATGCATTTTTTCTCTAATACCCATTCCTTTATATCAACCAACACCCCTACCCATCCCTGTGAAACACACCCAAAGTTCTAGTTGTAGAAAGAGGCACCTGCTTTTGCTTCTTTTCACTTGTGTGACTGGCTTTTGCAAGTGGTGGGAAAAGACCAAGGTCAGATCGTCTGGTGTCTAGCCCCTTCTTTGGTCGCCTCGGGGCCAAGCTGTAAATCAGGCCGAGCCTGTTCCCCCCTTCTTACCCTAACCACCTTGTATGGCGACTGTGTGAACCACCTACAGGATCCGGCATCACGTTTAAACTGAGAGAACAAGCGATTATTGTGCTTGCAAACACTTGTTTAAAATGGATCCTTTTCATCAGTTTTACTGCTGCACATGATGAGGGGGTCTCGAGTGTTGATGGGTTAATAAGTATATTAACTAATAAACGATGATACGTATTTTTATTTATTTAAAAAATATTATTTATTTGAATTTTTTTTGGTTTTGTAAATATTTTTGTTGTGATTAATTGATCATTTTTGTAGTGATCAAATGAGCTCTTTGTAATTTTATGACTGTGCAATTAATAGGCAAAAGTATCTTGGCATTCCAGTTTGGTGTCAGCAACTGGGAAAAAATGTTGTTAGTTGCACCTGTCAATTTTTTTTTATTTATTTATTTTCTTTTTATAATTTTTATTTTTTTTTTTTATTTTATTTGCCTGATGGCAGTTGAGGTAATGAATCAGTTTTTGGTTGGTTGGTTGAGCTTGTTTTATAGATATTCATTAAATAATAATCTTTATTTGTTTTTAAGTTTGTTAGAATTTTTTTAACGGTTTTTTTTAATTGGGAGACATGTTTTAAAGATGGCGCATCGCTCGTTAGATATATGTTTTTGTTTTTGACTTGTTGAACATTAAATGTTATTATTATAATTTTTTTTATTTTTATTTTTTAAGTTGAGTGTGAAGTTGAAAAATATGAAACACATGATGGTGTATATAATTAGGTTTATTGTTTATGTTGTTTGAAAAGAAATGTTTCTGTTCACGTTGCTGAAATTTGTCGACTTTTTTTTTCTATTTGTTAACGCCAAGTATATTTGGCAAATATGTTGGAACAAATATGTGACGATTGCTAAAAATATATAGTTGGGAGCTCGGAAATGTTTGCTAAGGCGCAATAAATCTGTTGGTGGCAACTTGGCAAGAAAAGTGGCACGTTTCATTTTTTTTCTCATTTTCTTCCCCTTTTTACTTAGTTTTTTTTAAATTAAAAAATATATATATATATATATATTTATTTTCTGAAGGTTTTTGAAGAAAAATTGAGAAATTTTTAAAAAATAGTAAAAATAAAGTTTGAAATTGATGTTTATGATTTTGATTTTATTTATATTTTTTTTTTCTAAGGATTTCCAATTTCGAGCAACATTTGAAACCCGTTCTTGAAGATAATAATTTTGATGGTGGTCTTTTTCAAGAATCAAAAGCTTCTTGGTCTGACTTAGGACCCGAAGAAAAGGTTTAATTTGAAAATTATATATAAAACTTTAAATTTATGATTACATTTTATTTACAGTTACATTTGTTGAAGTGGTTGATTGATCATGTTCACAAGAAAAAGGAAGAAGATCTTATGGAATATTTGGATGACAATTTTTGTGCCGATGATGTGGTATGTATTTAAATAATTAATTAATTAAAATATTTATTTGCCGAGTAAAAATCAAATTTTTTTTTTTAACTTTCAAAATGAAATGAGATTTATGTGATGAATAATTAAACTGTGATGTATTTCCTCTGATGTTTTTGAAATGAGCAATTTTTCAGTTTTTATTAAAAATAAAATGTTAAAAGCTTTCATTAAATTTTTTTCTTACTTTTTTTTTTAATATAAATTTTTTTCTTATTTTATTTAAATATCGGAAAAACGTGAGCAAAGTATACTTTTCATTTCAGGAAACTTTTCAATCTGCTTCATCGATTTAATACGTGTAAGTGTCTAAAGTTAGGATTTTATTTTATTTTATATTATTTGCTCAGTTATCAGTTTAACCAGAACTAAAAATAAATTAATAATTTTGACGAGGGAATACATCAGCTTGGTTTGCTTTTGATTTAACAAATTTGCTAGATTAATTTTTAGGTAGAACAAACAAGTTTGTTTATGAAATAATTAAAATTTTCGACTAATTTTTATCTCTTTCTTTTGTAGCGTGGAATTTGTGCTGGTTATGACGCATTCAACAATGTCTACTGGTATTTAGATGGTAAGTAGCGGTAAACAGGCTCGTTAATGGCGGTTCCAAACAGTTCTAAGCGTCGAATAATTTCCTTTGGTTTGATTTCTTTATTTATCTTCCCTTTGACTTATGTTTGTTTACATTTTTACTTCTAGAAGTAGTAAAATTAAAAAAATTTCAGAATTGTGAATGCCTGTCTCACGTTTCTCTCTTTATCACACCCTCAGATCTACGTTTGTATCGTGAAAATTCGTTCAAGAAGCCCAACAAAAAGGATTGGGAGTGTGTTTGTTTAACGTACAACGATTGGCAAACTTTTCTCAAACAATTTCGCAAGACTTCTAATCCACAAGAGCGTGAACTTTATTCCTACTTGAATGACGAACTCTTTCCTCTCATAGAAGGCCAGTTACAAGTAGGTACTGACCAAATTCAGTCCTAAGCTATTTTTAAGTGACCACAAAATAACCAAATGCCCCTTCTCAAACTAGAAGAATCTTTCTGTTATGCTGAGAGTGACCGTAAAATGCGCACCAATTCTCTTGTACCTATTCTCTCTTTGACTCTGTTGAATTGAAACTTTGCAAAATCAGTGGTGAGAAGGAAATATAATTTTGATTAGGTTGTCTCCTTTTTCATTTTTAATTATTATTATTATTATATTTTTCATATCTTATTGCATGATTTATTCAACACTATGATACAAAAATATGGAAAAAATACTTTTTTTTTGTTAAAATTTTTAAAATTATTTTTGAATTTTTCATAATTTGAATATTTATAGACTCTTGGTGACAAGGATTACAAGAATCTGGATTTAGACAACAATAAACTTTTGAAACGTGAATGCGACCATCTTTTGGATAAAATGATTAAGGAAAGCAAAGGAAAAAAAGACCTTAGTGCTGGTGCTGGTGGTGGGAATAATAATAATAATAATAACAATAATAATAATAATAATAATAATGGTGGTACCGGACCGATTAAAAGTGAAGCTGATACGGAAAGAGTACCCTCAGTGCCATGTAAAGAGGAACATGACTCTATGTTTGATAGTAGTGGTGATGTGAAAATGGACCAAAGTGAATCGACGAATAACGGACCAGTTGTCGGTCCAATGCTACCCACGCAAATGAGTGTAGGATCAAGTTCAACGACGACAACAAACCCGGGTACGCCCGGTCCAAATAATCCTTCCAGTATGCCAACTACACATACGTCTATGGGTAGTCAAATGAGTGGGAAAAATGGACAAACTCATCAACAACCTGAAGGTATTTTTCAAATATAACAAATATTTGAAACAATTTAATATATATTTTCATTTCAAATTTAAACAAAAAAATTGTTTTCAATCGGGTTTGTATGAATTATTTATTCTTTTAACCAGATATGTTTACATTAGGAATGCACATGGACCATTGTAACGAGGTTCCAATGGATGATAGTTGTTTACAGCCTAAAGAAGAAATGCTCACACCGCTCACTGAAAATGATACGAAGCCGCTTGTGCCCAATATGAGTCCGTTACAAGCGACCTCGATGGTGATGCCGTGTGCTCCTGTGCAATCTTTGGGCTGTCCGGTTATGAATAAACAACCGTCGACAATGGAGGCGCAGTATATGCAGCAGCAAAGTCAAATATTTGTGTTCAGTACGCAGCTAGCTAATAAAGCAGCCGAAGCGATAATGCAAGGCCAGTTTCCATCTATTATTGCTTATCACTGTTCACAACCTGCGACTAAGAGGTTTTTAGAGGTAAACATTTATTCGTTTAAACATTTGTGCATTTTATTTAGAAATTTATTTTTATTTTTTAATTTTATTCCAGAAACATCCATTGAAAGTGCAGCAGTTTATTCGTAATAATCCTGCAGCTTGGTTGAATAATCTTGCACAAATGAAACAAAATCGAGCTCCTGGACCAATGAAAGGACCGATGTTTAATGATCACATGATGAGTGGATCGGGGCCTGGGCCAGGGCCTGTACCCGGACCTGGGCCTGGTCCTAATTGGCCGATCGGATTACAGCAAGGAATGGCAGCGAATAATTGGCAAATGGCACAACAGGTAAATTAATTAAATGATTGAATCAATTTTTGATTTAATTAAGTATTAATATTATTTTTTTCTTTAGGGAAATGTATTAAATAACCCCATGTGTAATCCGATGAATAACCCAATGGGTAATCCATCAGCAAATCCAATGAATAATCCCATGGCGGGTCAAATGGCAAATCCGATGTGCAATAGCATGCAAAATCCAATGTCTAATCAACATCATCATCAACAACAGCAGCAGCAGCAGCAACAACAACAACAGTACCAAATGATGGGACCCGCTCAACAACAAGCACATTTTTGTATGATGGGGCCACAAGGGTCGAACAATAACAATTCAATGATGGGTTTGATTAATGCAGCTAATAATATGCCTAATATGCACCAGCCGTCGATGACAGGTGGAAAACCAAATTGTGATAATATTTTTTATTATTCTTCTTATTATTATGAATTAAGTTTTAAAATGAAAACAAAAATAATAAAAATAAATTAAAAATTTGTATTTGTAGCTGGTGTTAAAATCCCGGATGAAAATTTAACCCCTGAACAACGACAACATCGTGAAGAACAGTTGGCTATAATTCGTAACATGCATCAAATGTTGTTTCCCGATCAGCATCAAAGTCCCGGTCCCGGTTCAGGACATAACGATGCGAACGTTATGCGACAAAATATGATGGCACAAGCATCAAATGTGATGGCACAAGGTCAAGAAAATATGATGCTAATGCAGGGACAACATGGCATGATGATGTCACCTCAAGCATCCGGTTCCGGAGGCAGTGGGATGGGATCAATGAGTGCCATGTCGTCACCTTCAGGCGTCAATATGATGTATTCACCCAGTCCTGGTGAAGTGATGTCTCCAAACACTCCTGGCACTGGTGCATCTTTTGCTCACTCTGGAGTACCCATGAATCAACCACGAATGATGGCTCAGTACCCATCGCCACAACACAACCCGATGGCAGCACAAATGGAGTGGCAAAAGTTGCAGCAGCAGTTTTATGAGGAGAGGAGACGCAAACAACCCGGAAGTGGAGCACCTAATGCAGCTATGATGCAGAATCAACAGTCTCCACAACAACAACAACAACAACAACAACAACAAATGACACAAAATATGCAGCCGATAATGGGCGCATTTGGGGCTCCGACTATGGGACCCGCACCAGGACCGGGTATTACTAGTCCTGGTATTCGTTCGCAGGGACCACCACCACCTTATCATCAAGCCCAACAACAAAGTCCACAACAACAACAACAACAACAGCAGCAGCAGCAGCAACAATCGATGAAACCTGGTCACACATTACCAAGTCCGAGTCCTACACCGCCAAGTCCGGCGGCCATTGCGTCCACACCTGCGGGGTCTTTATCATTATCGTCACCGCGAATGTCGTCCGGGCTCGCATCACCTGCTGATGCGTCTCGTCAGTATTCTCTTTCCGGGAACCCTCGATTGCCCCATCCGAGTCCCACGAGCATACAAAGCACGCCATTGAATTCACCAAACCCACGACCGATGGTTGCGAGTAACCCGAGCACACCCGCGTCTGTTGCTCCGATGCCGAGTCCGGGGTTGGCGAGAAAACCGAGTCAACAAGATTTAATGCAACCGAGTCCAGTGTCTGATTTTAATAGTCAAACATCATCGCAATCGCATCCGGGACAGAATCAACACAGCCCTACACAACAACAACAGCAGCAATCACCAACACCCCAATCGCAGACTTCAGCACCGACGACTCAAGTGGCCGCGAATTGTTCACCGACTAATCAACCACAACCTGGTATCACGTTGCGGTTCCCAATTTATGCAAATATTTATGCAAATGCATAGTAAGTAAGAGTCGAATGAGATTAATGATGTAATTTTTGCCTTATTTAGCCGAGGGAATGTTCGGACGGACGCTCCAGTCGTACGCGCAGTCGTCGCAGCAAAGGCAGCAAGGAACTCCACAGGCATCGAACCAGACGAACGCCATGCAGACCACACCTCCAGGTATAAAGGAGGCAAACCTCATGCCTGTGCCATCCCCCCAACAAATACAGTACCTGAATGCTTTCGAAGGTCAAGAGCTCACCATTCAGAAGCAGCCCAATACCAGTATTCGCGACTCCAATGTCCTGTCGCCCAGCGTGTAAGTTACATCGATTTCCATCATTTATCATTGATTGATTAATTTGCATTTTATTATACAGGATGACCACTTCAGCAATGGACAATGGCCAGTCAAACATGAACCACATCCCCATTGCGGCAGGCGATGTTCAGGGCCAACAACAACAACAGCAGCAACAACAGCAACAGCAGCAACAGAGGTTCAACAGTGGTGGCAGGTCTGGACCAGGAACACCTGTCTCAATGTCACCGACATCATCAGCGTCAAGCAACGCAGGCTCAGTCATGTCCAACCCACTACCACCGATGTCCTCGATTGGCGCAGCTCCATCTTCGATGCCATCAACACCCGGAGGCGGGCCTGGACCAATGAATGTCAACAGTCCCTTACCCTCAGGTCCCGTTGCACCTTCTCCCATGTGCGACGTGATCTCTCCTCGATACCCCTGTCCTGGTCAAATGCATTCGGGAGGGGACAACATGTCACGTTTTCCCATACGAAGTCCTCAGAACACAGCGATGGGTGTTGATCCGATGATGCAACAAAGGTTTCTCGGACCCAGTAATAACAGTGCTATGATGGACAGTATGGGACAACGTTACATGGGTCCTCGGGGACCGATGGATATGATGCAAACTCGATTACCCGGGGATGGAATGGGTGGGAAATTCCCATGCGTTGGGCAAAATTTCATGCAGCACTCGATGTCACAAAAGATGGGTGGTCCCCCCGGGTTTGGCGGACCCATGTCGCCTTCAAAACTCACCAATGAAATGGCGAATTATATGGGTGGACAGGGCCCGTTGACCCCTTTGGGTTCGAATCGTTCCCTGACGCCGAGTCCTATGCCCGGTCAACGTTTGTCACATTTCGACCCGATCTCGTCCATGGCTCAAATGAGCCAATCTTTGGGCCAGGGACAAAGTCAGGGTCACTCCCCCTCTATGATGACTAATCTAGCGTCTATGAATATGACTAGCATGCAGGTGAGTGGGGGTGCAAACGCAGCTGGGGTCGGGCAGGCAAATGTGGTCAATTTTCAAACGAGTATGCAGTCGATGCAAGGTGTGCAACAAAACAGTCCCGGTGACCCCTCCAACAACGGACAGGGACCCATGGTCGTGAACCAAGTGGGACAAAACATGGCACCCGGGCCACAAACGGTGAACAACACGTATGTGAACGCAACCATGTCGATTCAACAGTTAAACATCCAAAACGTAACCACATCAGCGTATCATCCAAATGTGCAAGTGCATCCACAACAAATGATGCAGCAGCAGCAGCAGCAGCAACAACAACAACAACAACAACAACAACAACAACAACAACAACAGGTGCCAGGTGCGAATACAGTGAGCTCATCAGTGACAATGAGTCCCATCATGCACAGTTCGGTGTCGCCAAAAAACACGAGTGTCGCCATGATGATGAGTCCAGCGATGCAACGCGGTCCACATCCGTTCCCCGGCGGCGTGAACGTCGGTGGCCAAAGAATGATGTCTTTGTCTCCTAGTCCTCGGCCACACAACGTGAATATGCCCTACAACGGCGCCAACGTGCAAGTGAAAGCGAGTGCTCCAAATACGATCCAATATTTACCGGCGAGGCCACAAGCACCGGCCAACATTCCTCAACGGCCGCCCAGTTTAGAGTTCCTTCAACGTTTCACCTCACCAATGGGTGGAATGGACGGTAAAATGCCGCCACATAATATGCAGTATTTTCAAGCAAATCAGGGCCAATCTATGGGCATGAATATGGTTGCAGGAATGGGCCCGCAAATGAACCAAGCGATGAGTAATCGAGCAATGGCGCCCGCGATGAATATGAATGCGGGCCCGAATCCTATGGGTCCGATGGGTCCGTCGATGGTTTCTAGTCCCATGTCGAGACAACCGGGAACAGTGGCCATGATGAGGGCACCTCCGGGACCACAGCACGTGGGTGGACCGATGTACGGCGCTTCGCAGACGGTTCATAACGAAGGTCCGATGTACGGAGCAATGGCAGGTCAAATGATGGGTGGCGGGAATCAAATGTACGCCACCAAGGGACAGATGTCGCCGCTTGGAATGGGAGGAGAAATGGGTCAGTCGATGACACCAGCCATGGGACCTGCGATGGGTGGTGCGCAGACGACGGGTAGCTTCAAGCAGTCACCTTTCATGGGTCCGACGACGGCAGATCCGAACTATGCACAACAATTTCATAACTTTCAACAACAGTTGTATGCCACCAACACGCGAGGGAATCAAATGAATAGTCAGAACAATATGTCCTCGACGGGGTCTTTCTTTGGCAAGTGAACCACACTCATTTGCATATTTGCAATTTGATGATTTAATTAAATGAAAAGCAAACCCCTGTCATTGGGCAGTTATGTGCCATGGCTGTGAGGTGGTGATGTTGTTGTTGTTGATGTTGATGACGTGAAGAAGACAAACGTGAAGAAACAAACAAATCCCTCTCTCGAGCAATACTCAGTTTAATTTATCGTGCGCGGAAGACAAATCCCGTGGTGCAATAAAATGAAAAATGGAGGTGATTTTTTTGGTTTTTGGAAATTTGGAAATTTGTAAAACGTGAAAAAGACGGAAAAAAAATAACGTATGCAGCTTTTTTTGTACATTTTATTCTTTTTTTTTCTTCTCTCGTACTGATTTTATGGTGAATTCACTTTTGATGTACGTTTATGAAGAAATTGTGTGTGATGCACCTAAAATTTAATACTGTGACGGTTTGTACAAAGCTGGTGCTGGTTTTAACTTTTTAAATGATTTTTGATGACGATTGAAAATGAAACGAAAATCACATTGTGTCACTAACTAGACTTGGCAATAATATTTTTAAGGCTCACAAAAGAAAATGGAGGAGTTTTTATCAAATGGAGTTTGCAACTTAACAAAAAAATCATGTTTAATGCCATCACCTTCACCATTTTGTTTTTTTCTTTATTTTTTAACTCTTTATTTAGTTGAATTTTTTTAAATATTTTTTTATGTTGGTAGATAATGATCATTTTGTACATAATCGTTAAAACGGCGAAATCCATTTTTATCTACTTAATAACTATACCCTCCAAACGGGCATCAAAACGAGTTGTAAGGACCATTTTGTTTGGTCTTGTGAAGTGCCATGTATAAATAGAAAAAAAAGTATTTCTTTTCATTTTTTTCATTTAAATTTTCCTTTTTTTTATAATTTTGTTCATTTTGTTTTGATTTCTCAATGTGTGTGCGTGTGTGTGTATATAAATGTTTGAATTTAATCATGTATAGGGGTAGTGGTGGGATTTGGGGAGCAACAAGATTTTTAACCGATTTTTATTTTTAATTTTTATTTTAGTATACCAAAATTTGATTTCATAATATACGGAATGTTTGTTGGACTACCTCTTAAGTTTTTTTTATTTTTCGTTTATTAGCTCACTGAATCTCTTTTTATTTCTTTTTTTCTTTTTATAAGAAATATATATATATATATATATACATACAAAAAAATTGAAAAAAAAAGTTCATTTTTTAATTTTAAATTAATTAATAATTGACGCCATTAAAATTTCAGTAAATGAAGTTTTTAACGGAAATTGAAGTGAACAAAAAGTCCAGTGTTGATATTTTTTAGAGCAGCTATGCAAAAATAAAAAAAAATTCTTAATAATTCAAATTCAAACTCAATTTTTTTGTTATTATGAACAAATGCTCATTTGCTTTGTATGTAAGCTACTAGCATTGATCGATATCAATAAAATTTTTGTTTACCTTGGTTTTTTTCATTTTTTCTTCCTTTATTTCTTTTTACTAACACTGGGATTTTGTTCACTAACAGTAAAAACTGTACTAAATTTTCAAAAAAAAATAAGAAAAAACCCTCCATTAACTTATAACCTTCATAGCTGTGATAGTTTAAATTAGCACTACATGTTGAAACAAAAAATACAATGTTGTAATTTTATTCTCATAATGATTTAGTTTAATTCCAGACTGCATACAACGTTGGAAGGAAAAACATCATTCAAAATACTTGTACATACTACGTTTTTGTGAACTCTACTACAAATTTTAGAGCTTTTTCGGTCACAAAGACCACTAATAAACTTGAAATAAGGACAATTACTTTTTTTCCTTGGTTCGGTTTAATTTTTTTCCTCCAATTTTATCGTTTTTTTTATTTTTTCACTTGTTTTAGCCGACAGTGTTGTCTTCAGTCAAACCCATCACCTCGAAACCATGCCACACAGATTTAATAAAACCCGTGATTTTAGCGGGTGAAAGACAAGGCAATCCGGCTATCATATTCTGCCAAGAATCCCGGTTGACCGAGCTTCCACGTTGCGAAGCGCTGGTTGTTGACTGACGAACAGAGTGAGAAGGAGCTGGAGATGCTGCTGTTCTTGATCTTGAACGTTCTGGATACGATGAACGACTACTACGAGTACTACGATTACTTTCTTCGACAGACATGAACGTTTCTTGAATTTTATTCAAGTAATCTGAAAAATAAATGCTTTATATATTCATTTTTCAATTAATTTTATTCGCCAAAAATTACCTTTAAAATTTGCCAATAAGTGTTTGAGAAAAATCGGCTTTACAGGACGTTCTTCATGTCTAACGAATTTCGATGGAAATGACTAGAATTTTTTTAAAAATTTAAAATATTTTATTTAACTTAAAAAGATTTATTTATTTAATTTTACTTGATTCGCTTGTGTCAGTATGATTGGTTTTGGGTACCAAATTGGAGTTTCAGAGAGAATATCAATTTCTGCGGGTTCCAAGTGATGAAATCTACAGAAATCTTTGCTCAGGTCTAAAAATAAATGTTTTATTAATCTTTTTTTCATTTTTAAACGTGGATAGTCATTATTATTATTTACCGCGGTTCGGATCATCTCTGAAGCAGCATTGAGTCAATGAGATTGTGCGAGTTGGGGGTAATTCAAGTGTACAATCTGCTGTAAGGCGAAATAGGAGAGGACTCTTATGCATCATGATTTTTCTGCAAAAAAAAAATTAAATTCCAAAATAATTTTTTTTTTAATTTTTATTTATATTAAATGCTGCTGCAGAAATTTCCTTCCTCGATAAATAGATTTTAAATTTTAAATTTATGTTCGAATTACTTTTTTTTTTTTGCAATTAATAAATTGCAGTTTTAATTGATGTTTTGGTTTAAAATCCACACTAAATTCCAGCCGATTTACTGCGAATCCAAAACCGAATAGCAGTCATTCTCGAAAAACAAAAAAAAAACACCAACTCAGGAAAAATCGTCTTCGTCTACACAAGCATACGAATGGAATGGGAAATAA
Organism: Geophilus carpophagus; assembly: GCA_034687075.1. NCBI lineage: Eukaryota > Metazoa > Arthropoda > Chilopoda > Geophilomorpha > Geophilidae > Geophilus > Geophilus carpophagus. Next base: position 4,148 of record JAQFZN010000120.1, on the reverse strand, counting down.
GTATAACAAATACGTTCGAATTTCGCGCTTCGCACATCAGCTCGTACGCGTGTATCATTCGTCAATCACGTGATTTATCATTGATGTATTTTTAACTGTTACGACATCAACACAAATAATGTGATTTATTATTATTAAAATATTTATATTTGTCTTTTATAAGATAACTTCAGAATTTTCCAGTAAATAAAATAATATCCCCATTTGAAAATTTAAACCAATCACGATCGTTGTCGTGTTGTTCAAAAAACGGGGAATCCCATTTCCACTGGATATAAAATTAAGTTTCGTTTTATGCATACTACATCAAGGTAGTACATTTTTAGGTGCTGCTGATCCTCTCCAGATTCTTCCAGCTCATATTTATACTTATGTATAATACAAAAGGTAGAAAAACTCAACAAATATGTTTCATATATTTATTTTCAATTACAGATAAAATAATCAAATTTTAATGGCGACTATGGGCGATAAATATTGTAGTTACTGTGACATCACCTTTAGCTCAATTAGCGAAGCAATAAGACACGAAGGGAATCATGATCATTGCATGAGAAAACTTATATTTGAAAATTCGAAAAGAAGTAGTACGGATTACTCATCATCACGCTCGTCGTCACCGACAACGTTGAGCGATGACAATGACGATGGCGACTCGATGGATGTAACATTAAATAATAATTTTATTACCCACGACAAAATAACCGACGTTTATTCATGCGCGGTCTGCGATACGTTTACAACAGGAATTACTCCATGTCATCAACATATAATTGGATCGAAGCATCAAAAGAAACTGAAAAATAAACTGATGAGGGAAAAAGTGAGGGAAAAAGACGTGGTCATTTTGAGCGATATGTTCAAATCTCGTTTAGAAATATCGGAAATTTTTGACGATGACGAGAATAAAGCAGTAAGTTTAATGAAACCAAGAGGAAATGCAAAATCGTTGATGAGTTCAACTCCGATCAAAGAACCGAAACCGATTGAAAACGTTCATTTCGATATTACATTTCCTTACACCTGCGAACCATGCGGGAAAAGATTCACTGGTGACGAACCCTTTATGCAACATTTAGACAGCTTGTTGCATGCGAAGAAACTTAAGAAATTGTATGAGCAAGGATGTTTTCCAACTGAAACTAAGGTTTCGTTGCAATCTTCTGTTGTTTCTTCGACATCGTCTTCAAGTGGCAGTTTTTCGATAAATAACGTTGCGAGTAAAATGTTGGATGAAACATCTATGAATGGAGTAGATCCTAATTTTCCTTACGTTTGTGTACCTTGCAATAAGAAATTTACTGGGGAGGATCCGTTAAAGCAACATTTGGAAAGCGCGGTTCATTTGAAAAAAGTCAATATGGCGGCTGCTGGGCTTTCGATGCAACAGTCTTTTTCTTGCAAAGTTTGCGGTTTTACTTTTAGTGGCCCCATTCCTTACGAACAACACTTGGATAGTTTAAAACATGAAAAACAGATGAAAAAAAAAGAAATTTACGATAGAATGGGCACGCCTTTCAACACGCCGGATTCAACTACAACAGAGGCTAGCGCAAGACCGATACCACAACTGGCCGCCATTTCTGATTCGAATCAGGAAACTTTTTCAAAACTTAACAAGGATTATATTTTTTGGCAACACTTAAAGCAGATGAGTGTAAATAAAGGTAGTCATAATCCGAAAGATATTCGATGCATTGGAGTCGATGATCCTATTTAAATTAATTTACATTTAAATTATATTTATGTTTTATTTACTTTCTGGGGTATTTTGGGTAAAAAAAAAATTGATAGTAATCATGGAAAAATGTTTAAATTTTCTTGTGTAATAGCTAATTTTAAAACCTAACAGAAAATGGAGGTTAAAGCTGTCAGTTGTTATATTATCGCTTTGGCATTTTGCCTGGCCTAGAACTTGACTTTGATTACAGACAATACTATTTTAAGATCAGTAGTCTTCTGCTTTTCATCGCAATCACTTCTCCCTACATTTTACAACTGTTCTATGTGAGTGTTAACTTTAAATTTACATTGTAATGCTAATGTAATTGAATGATGTAATGTAGATACAGAGATATTTAGTTGTTTATTTTTATTTTGAAATATTAAACGAAATAGTATACTACTTTTTAATAGATTTTTATTGAATAATGTGGCGAACTAAACTGAATGGATCTTGTGATATTCCCGAGTTAACCGCCATTATTAAAGCTCCGAGTGGCGGTTATTACTTAACACCAACCGATCCATATAATGAAGTTTACCCAGGAATATTTATCGGAGATGTGTAAGTATAGACAAAACAGACAAAGATAAACTATAAACTTTATTTTTATATTTTACTTTAATGTCTTTTTATAGATCTACGGCGTTGTGCATTCGAATTTTAAAAAGATTGGGTGTTACGCACGTGTTAAATGCGGCTTATGGTCGAGGACGAGAATACGGATTTGTAAACACTGATGCAGCCTTTTACGAGCGTGATGGAATTGAGTTTTTAGGAATTCCTGCTATGGATATGATGTCGTTTAATTTGGAACCATATTTTGAAGAATCTGCTGAGTTTATTCATAAAGCATTGCGTAATAAAGGTATTTTTTTTTAATTTTTGTTAAATTTATTTTTAATTTCATTTGTTTTATTTTTTTTGTTTTTTTTAATAGGGAAAGTGTTAGTTCACTGCAGGTGTGGGATAAGTCGGTCGTCAACACTTGTTTTAGCGTATTTGATGCTTAAGAAGGGGATGAGAGTTCAAGATGCTTTGAGAACTGTGCGAGCAAATCGTGAAATAATTCCCAACATCGGTTTTTTGCAACAGTTGTGTAATCTGAATGATCGGCTTGAATATACACGAAAACACAGTTATAGATCCAGGGTTGTTTGAAATTGACAGTTTATTTATAGAAAGGTACTTTTTAAATGTAAATATTTTTTTCTCCTTTTTTTTTTAATTTTGTTTTAAATTAGGTTTTTATTTTTGAACGGATTATGATGTCACTTTGCAAAATTTTTCTTATTGAAATAGATGTAAACTAAGCTCAAGAATAAAAATAAAAAGAGAAAAAGGGTTTTATCAGTTATTAGTTACTATTAGGCTTAAAACCTACAAAAATTAATGATATTTTTGCTGGGTAGTTTGAGCTTTTGAATACTAGATGGCGCTAAAAGCAACTATCTTTTGTTTACTAGTATTTAAATGACAACGAATACCAACAAATGCGATTCTTGCAATTAAAGTTGATCTAGCAATGTCCATTTTGAATTAAAGTAATGCTCGATTCATGTTTTAACTTTAAATTCATCGCAAACAAAAGTGTTTAGCAGTTATTAAAAATGGCGTCATAAATAACTGATCACTAGTTTTTACAAAAAGTCGTTTTATTTGTACATAACTGCTCCATACAAAAAAGACATTTTAAACAAATTTCAATATAAAGTATCATTTTTTTAATCTTTAATCTAAATAGTATCATATTTTCTGTATTCTGTAGTTACAAATTTTAATTAACACTGAAAATGGCGGCATAAACAATAACTAGTCGCTAAGCAATTTACTTAGGTTTAATCAGCATTACAATTTGTATATTCATTTCTCTTCCTCGATTTTATTAATAGTCAACATGTGTACTAATGAAAAAGAAGAAAGAAATTCGCTCATTTATGAAGGAATAGTTTGCTCTCTTCCTGATATTGACCGAATGGACGATGATGAAATGAAACACAAAATGTGTATTATTTGTGAGAAATCTTTCACCGATTATGATGTCTTACGCATTACTTGAGTAAAAATCATTTAAGAAAAGTTGGAATAAAAAAATCAGTTCTATTTCGAATGTGTAATGTATGTCAAACCGAATTTGATTCTACAGAAGGTTTCAAAAAACACATTTCGACCAACGAACATGTTAAAAAACGTGAAACATTCTTAAAATTAACTCAAGTTGTGCGAAAGGTTGTAACAAATAGGCACACCATCGAGTTTCTCACGGCGGTTTTAGATAAAAATCGAGCAATAAAATCCAAACATGATGTTAGCCATCTTCCCAATTCTCCAAGTGAAGAAACAACGAGGAAAATTGAAAGTTCTAAGATGGAGTCATCACATCCATCGTGCAAAGTATGTGCAAAATGGAGAAAAAATTTCAATT
>JAQFZN010000119.1:0-50186 GCA_034687075.1 Geophilus carpophagus | reverse complement strand
TTGTAAAAGTTAACATTTTATTTGACAACATTGAAAATGCTGTTATTTATTCAATGCGTTTTAATTATCTCTATTTTAATTGCGTTTATGTTAAATATCTAAACTGTATATAACATAGTAAAGGTCTCCAAGCTGCCACTAGGTAGTCATTCGCAGCTTTTGCTATTGATCGTCGACCAATCACTCACAATTTTCGGCTTTACTGCAGCAGATTTTTTCTTTTTTTTTTTTTTGTTCAGTTTTTTTTTCTTTTTTCACTGAAAGACATCTTTGCATGATTGACGCTTGTTGATCAATAAACCTTAAAAGCACTTTGAAAAATCTTACCTAACTTCGATTAAATCTAAATTCCAATTTCCAAATTTATATTGCTTTTTTTTTCAACTTAATAAATTATATAAATCAATTTATAATCAATTTACAAACTCATCTGAGGAGATCGTGTTTTGAAATGTAATTTACTTGTTTAAATATTTATTTTTCAATAAGCAATATTTGTGTTTATAAATATAAATTTTAAATTCACATTTCTATTTTCAAAGTATAAATATTTAGCTCAACTTTAAAAACATTATCTGTTAAAAGAAGAGAGGAAACATTTAAGTCGAAATTTATACCACCCATTCAAAAACCAGTATTACACCACTTTTCTAGTTCGCACAATGTTAAGTTGCATAGGTTATTTTTGATACATTAGAGACTTACGAAGTGGGTGGATGGTCGAATAAACCACAAGGGGACTCTTGTCACGTTTTCCCAGTAATTGGATATTCATTTCGGTTCCACCCACTATAAGTATGAAACCACCTTATTGCTGAGCAAGAAATAATCCAATGTTTTTATGACACGCTACGCAATTTCGATATTACACATGTGTGATAATTAGTTCTAAGGCCATTTCAATTTCATTACTTGTTAAAATAAAAGACTTTTAATTATCATAATACTTCGGAGGAAAGAAAAAAATTTAAAAAAATGTAAAATGCAAAATGCAAAAGTTTTTTTTTTGCTTTTAATTTCATCTTTCTTAATTGGGTTTGAAATTTGAAATTTAATTTTTTTGGCAGTTAAATAACACCTAAATAATACCATTTAAAAAAGATTAAAACTGGCAGTTGAAATTGAAATTAAAAAATAGAACAAGTAAATTAAGTAGAAAATTTGTTTTTGTTACTTTAAATTATTTCAAAAATTTTTTTTTTTTAAAGATTTAAAAAAAAAAAACCGAGTCAGTGAGAAAATAGAAGAATAACAAATTTCTTGGCATTACCTTGTTGTAGAAGTACTAAACATAGAAGCAACGTGCATCCGAAAATGTTAATTTCTTTTGGCCACATTATCTGAAGCATAATAATTATGTCCAGTTAGGTTTTCATCGCTTAAATTGGTTCAATGAACTTATACTTCCATATACTAAATGAGAGTGGCTTCACTGTACGTGAACCATTGGAGATTGGAATGAGGAATGAAGCCAACTTCTACAGTGGGAGGTTATTTTTAACAACCTGGCACCTGGTGACAAAAGTAGACAGTGCGTTTTATTGATTAGTTTAGCAGTTGTAAAATTTGTAATACATATATTATACATAATACATACATAAAATATAAAATCCGCACATAAACACCATAAATTTATTTTCAAATATTTAAATAATAATAACAGTAGTGTTGCCAATCCGTATATCCGGATATCCGGATAATTGATGGCCAAAAAAAAATATTCGCTATTCAGATAATTTTATAAATTATTAGGATATGCGTAAATTTCCTTGGTTTCTTGTTATTGACCTAAGGGGGATGTGTCTAACTACATATCATGTTATGAAATAACGCTGTTATAGCAGGGATTAAAATTGTTGCGAGCTTTGCTTACATTTTTTTTTCAATTATCACTGTTTTATAGATATCTAATAATAACTCGAGTGCTCTTACCATTTGAATTTATGTCGTTATCCGGTTAAAAGCAGTGCAAATGTTAAAAATGTATTAAAATGTTAGAGTTAGCATAAACATGCTGACATTTAGTTATTTATCATTTCCTATGACTTTATCAAATTACATTAAGGAAATGTTTGCTTAAAAACTACTTTGGGCTTGTGTTTACTTTTTTAAATACATTTTAAAATATTGAAATGTTATTTAAAATTTAAACTTAAATAAACCTTTTCTTTGTTGAAATAATTTGTTTTCTAGATAAGTTTTGTCAGAATATTTAAATTTCATAGAAACTAAATAAATTGTTAATTAATTGTAACTTTAAAAATAGTTTAATGCAATAAACTTAGCGTGATTCAACTGTGCAAGCATGGAAATATCATAAATCTTTTATAGCTATTTTATTATGTTTGAGTCATAAAATTTTAATAATCAGAGTTATATCTCATTTCATTTACATAAACCTAAGTTAAATTACTACATCCTACAATGTTATTCTGTATATAGAAAACGAGAAAATAAGCCGTTGGCCAATAGCAGTGAGGAACCCAATTTGCACTGATCAAGCACACTTCATGCTGTCAAAGATCTCATTGTAACCTTTGATTATTCCATTCTATATACATTGCAATTTGTGATCTTTGCTGTAATGGTAATTCAAGTTCCTTATCCAGTGGAAGCTTCGCTGCATTTCGATAAGTTGTGCGGGCAAATTGATATTTGTGTTCAAATTCAATGGCGTCAATCGATTTATAAATTCAATATTTGTTCGAATTATATTCCATACCAAAAATTTCGTAAAAAGAATATGTCTAAATACTGCATTTTACAATTCTTTGCACGCTCCACGTGAGTGGAATACGGCATATACCACATTGCTGAGTGGCGCGACAATTTTTAGTAAACCCAAGAGTCCACATGTTTCTATTTTTGATAAATTAAATGTGCAATTTACAGTCAACTTAGCATATTTTAATATTTTATTCAAAACACACGAAACTACAAAAACAACTTTTAATGCACATATAATGAGTAAACTAAACATCGCTGTTGTTGATATACTTTAAGAGCTCTTATATAAATATTGAAACACTATTACCAGTATTAATATAATAATGAGACAAAGCTGTGGTTTCTAGATGCATTAGGATACCTAGACTCATTGAGTTTTCGCTAAAGTTGACCATAAATCCAAATCAAAATTGCATTTACATACAAACAACAACAAATCATTAAAATATTTCTCATCGTTTGCTTACATTATATCTTTAAATTCATTTATGATGTCTTACACATGTGTCACTAATACATTTTATACAAGATACACTACTTAGAGTGTAATTTTAAATTTCTGTAACGAAAACTTAGTTTTGTTGAGCTTATATATACTTTCCATCAATTTAGCTTTAATAATTTAATGCAAAAAATAGTTTAAAGTTTCGTCCAGGTAAAAACTGATGCAAAATTGTATCTATTAAACATATAATAAAATATGTACAAGCTAAATATACAGAAGAACAGTAAACTATACCGGTATTACAAAATAGATTAAAGCACTCGAGCATTGAACGACGGAAGCAATTAGTTCTTGCAGCTTGCATGAACCAAAGAAAGGAGATTAGTATTCTTTGCTTGAACCGTTGAACAAAACTGTAAAACATGGGAGCAATGCAGTGAACTTGCCGAATGCAACTGCTTTTCAGCGCTTCGTTTACAAATAGAAATTTAAAAAATTTGAAGAAAAAAAAATGACAACGAGGTTAGTGATGTGAGAAAAAGACAGTCACGTAATGTTAAATTAATAGCTTGTTTTAAAGGAAGACCACTAATCAATATGTGACATGTTTATTTGGTGGCAGCTGTCCACGGTAACGTTGGGTTCTTTTGGTCACGAAGCTGACCACAAAGATAAGCCTGCAGCAAACAAATGGTTCATTTCCGCGGCATCATCATCGACAAAAAATATAAAATCTAACGCCTTGTTTTTCTGTTTTTTCTATTTTTCTGTATTAAGGTTATTTCTATTGCACTCTGTGCTCTTCACCCTCTGCTCATAAATCAGTAACACGTTGTCAGGTACGCTAATCCAACGTCATTTAATGTGTATCTCTTTTTATGTGAAAATATATGATGACAAATTAATATCGATCACTCCTTTACCCTTATATATATGCTTGGCAGTAAATAAAAACTGTCAATTAAAATGACAATTTTGGTGCAGAATTTGTTTAAAAATTATGCACATGCATAATTTATTCACACAATGTTAATAATGAAAACCTAATTAATTTTATAGTCTTTGATTACAGTCATCAACTTCTTCTTACGGTCAATGAATTATATGAAAAGACCCGAGAGTGTAATTAAGTAAATGATGATCAACTGACACACAAAAGAAGAAAAAAAATTTATGTCTTTTATTTATTTTTATAGTTACTTAATGCTTTCCAATTATGAAATTTCGCATTATTCCTAGTAGTTGAATAAAAAACCAAATTACCAACCAAAAAGTTAAAGCCAAAACACTTTAAACTGACTTCCATCAATCTCACGAATCATTTGCGCGCATGCGTGAAGTCCAGTGGGAGCCGAACTGTGCACCCTCAACCTTTCAGGCAGAAAATCAGAACAGAGTGAAATCGATAAAGGGACTCAGGGGTCTAAGCACAAATGACATTCCAACTTAGTCAGTGAAATTGCATTAGGGCCACGGTGAATTCACTTAAAAGAATTTTTTTTTTTTTTATAAATATATACATCAGTATTTAAAAATGTTTTAATTAAGAATTTCCTAAATGTTTAAAGCCAACAAATTACATCTACTTAAGTTTAATGAACTTAATTCGGTGAAAATTATAGGTTACACGTTAAATCAAGCTATTTTCTAATACCAGTCACAAACCAATGGTGCTCCGGAGTGTCTCTAAAAACTTCAGCGGTTAAGGGATAAAAATTCAAGTAATTTATTTAGGAAAAAAAGACATCACAGAAGAAGGGCGTCGCTATCACAAGAGCATCTGAATGCTTTTTTATACTAACTTAGTATTGATAATGTTGGGCGGTCTTGAGCATAAGTTTACTATTTCTTTGTTGAAAAAAAATAGAAATGTTGCCACATGGCTGTAAAGTTAACCCTGTTTTCAGCGATCTCAATTTTCTCAGTAACGACGCTTCACTTTTTACTTAGATTGTTGCAGAATGTGTTCGAAACAAAAGTCATTTGCACGAGACTATTTTTTCTTTTTACCTCTATTAAAAATGGTGGAAATTGAACTTGTTTCTTCTGATAATAGTTCATGGGAGGCGTATGGAAATACTTGGGAAAATATAATTTCCAGAAAAATCATATATTTTGCAAAAATATTACTTGTATCAATTCTCTTTGTGCTTTACAACATTTATCTAGTATTCGCTGCTTTACATAGTTTTCATAAATCAAAATCATGGTGTGAAGATATCAAACTGGTGATTGTAATTACAATTACTGCTTACATAATACTGTTTTTGACTCAATTTGCTAAATTGTATAAAATGAGTCGTTTATGTGGATTACCAACATTTCTTCTAAATAGATTAAAATCAATGAAATATTACAAACTTTCTCTAAAGTATAGAGCTTTTGGAAGACTTAACTGGTTACAAAACTACATAATTTATTTGTTATGCTTTTCAGAGTAGTAGCTATCCTCTTTAGCATCGCATTATCTATATCTGTTATTATTATTAGTGAAGGAAAAGAGATTAAACTGAGACCACTGGCAGGATTTTGGCTATTAATAGTGATAGCTGTTCTATTTTCTAAGTATCCCACTGAAGTAAGTCTCTTTACACATATAATTATGTAGAAAGAATTCATTCATTTTAAAATGATGAAAATAATAAATTAGATTTCCATGAGGCCTGTTTTTTGGGGAATTGGATTGGAATTTATTCTTGCATTGATTTTAAGAGAAAATAATGAATGGTTTGTGAATACTTTGGCATGCATGATAAAGAAAACTGATGTGTTTAGAAATACGATGCATGTTGGAGCTGAAATTCTATTCGGCTACTTGATATCTGGACAAATTGATTCTTCAAATGAAACATTGATTTTAAAGGAGAAGCCATATGCTTTTCTTGTCAGTAATTAATCTACCATTAATAAAATTGAATGAGAAAACTAATTAAGTTTTCTCATATTACTCAGGACGCACCTGAGATGATATTATTCAATGTTATTTTCTCGATGATGAATTATTTGAGAATTACAGCTTGGATATTTGTTCATCTAGGATGGTTGTTTGAAATAAGTATAAATACAACAGCTGTTGAATCTGTTTTTATTTTAGTTAATTTTTTTTGGAGTCAAGTAATAAAGAAAAAGATAATTTACGATAAATTCTTTTAAATTTGTAATGTTTTTATTATTTTTAGGCTGTATCTGTTCTGTTTGTTCAGACTCATTTAGGAATTTTAACTAAATCAGAATTGCATACTATTCTTGTTGCATCCTTTGTAACAGTTGGATCAAAAAATGGAATTTCAGAGCTACTACATCAACTACAAGTAAGTTAAACTTTATCTTATAAAAAAAAAAAAAACATAAACTGAAAAAAAGGGATGTTAGAATCCCTAATTTAACATCAATACTTCTGTAGGAAATGCGCTTGAATTTAAAACCTTTATACAATTTTAAACACCTTCGAGGAAGTAAACGAAAACCAAGAGAATAGTCAATTACTTACACGGTGAAGCTGTATTTTTTTCTCCCTTAAAACGTACATAATTTATAACACATTCTCTCACACGAGGGATAAAAATTATATGATTATAACACTGTAAATACATTACCTTATATCCAGGAGTAAATTGCTAAAATAACCACAAGATAAAAATAAAGTAGGTTGAAGTAATAATATCAGTGTTTTCAAAGCCCGGAAGTTATCTCGGTAAACACAATTCTCTTTAATAGTATAATTAAAGTGAGTTAGTTATTTTTACATAATTAAAGTTAGTTTGTTCCTCGCAAACACTACTATTGTTCTTAAAGTAAGTAACATGTTTTCACAGCCTTAGTAATTACAACTATATAGGAATAAAATTGCCATTTTTATGCTAAAGTAAACATGTTTGTTTTGGAACTATAATTTCATCATTGAAGCTTAGATTTGTGTCAATAAACTTGCAATTATTGAGTTGTTATTGAATTTCAGTGAATTTACTGAACAATATACTCTAATCAATAATAACAATAATAGTTGAAAATATTAAATGTCAAATTCTTGCACTTAAACCTGTAAAGCACACTTGACATGAAAGCAAGTGATTAAATGACTTGATATGTCATCCAATAGACATGTAGTGGACATCAAAAGCATACTACACATTTGGCATTAATGGGACATCAAGAGTTTCTGATATTTTTGAGTTGTACGTTGAATTTAATTTCGATTTAAATCAATTGAAACTTGAAGCTTGAAGTGATGTATTTTTAAATGTTGTAATCTTGAATTAGAAACTATAATAACAAGGATTTCCAAAAGTGAGCAATATATATTATTGATCTGTATATTGTTACTTACACATCAATTGTTTTTATTTTAAATAAAATATTATATTTAAGGCTCAATGTGAGCACTTAGCAGTAAATCTGTGGGTTTGTGTTTAAATCCCTCCCTGGCAGATATTTGTGAGAGAATTCTTGCACAAGGGCAGGGCAACAAATTTATATTTTTTTTGCTTTTTTATTTTGTGCCATTTTGCTAAATAATTAAATTTCGAATTTCATCTTCTATTACTTTAATGCACATAGTAAATTTATAACTGTTACGGCAGATAAATTTAACTGAATCTAATTATTTTATAAATTATTGTGCTCATTTGAATAAATCATTTAAATCACAAGTAGGTTATTTTATTCATAAAGTTGTTGTTAAACTAATGATTTGCTTTGAACTAAATGTCTCTAAATATAATGATTTTTCTAGATAAACTTAATGATGAAACAGGATAAATTTTATTAAACTAATGAAAAACCGATTAAATTAGATTTTTTAAAAAAAAATAGAAAAAATGAAAAAGCAATTAAATTGGTTTAAACTAATGAATAATGGATAAATTTTAATCAAAATGATTGATCAATTTTTTCGGTAGCGTATGGTGCATTTACAATGTACTTTACCTTCATTTCAGTTGCGAGACATATAACCAGCCATTGGAATGTCTCGCAGGACCCGTTCGGGACTTTTAGCTGCTTTTGCATGTCCATACGTGGAATAACAGAAGAGGGAAGAAAGGGCAAAGAAGCATACCCGTTTACATTTGCAGTAAACTAAAGGGAATCTACCGTATGTTAAGCTTGGTTTTTCCTACATCTTTTTGCAGGAATTCTTTCACGATCAGGCTGAAATTCAAATCCAGAGCATTCCTCAGTTGATTGCTCTCATTATTAAGCAGTAATAAATTCAAAAATTCAAAACTATAAATAATAACGAAAATAAAAATAAGAAGCAACACAACAAAAACATCATAATAACTATAATTAGAACAAACTGCAGACAATTGGTATTTTGCAATTGGTTTATCGACAAAAGGTGACTCAATCATGATTATCCTTAGGGAGATTGAATAAAAGATATGAGAAAATTGAGAGCAGTGTAAAATATTAATTTTTTTTTCTTTTGTATTTTTTTTTTATTTTTCGGTTATGCTTTTTTTCAAATTTTTATTACGGACATTCATTCATTAGAGAAATAATATTCTGCTATTTATCATTTATTTACGATCATTCTTTTATTACTAGCATCCGTTGATTTACAGACAAAATACGCGTCAGCACCGCTGTCGTAAATCAAAGGGAGAGGATTTTTTTAAGAAACTGTATTGGCTTAAGCTCATCAGTCACTGTAAATTGTGTATGGGCTATTTTCAAACGCGATTTACGACATTTTTTCCCTCTCGCCCTAAACTTTTTGTTTCTATGTCGTTATATATAACATATGAGGCATTGCAACAGACGTGATAACTTATGTATACATGTTTCGTTTACCAAGCAATGTTTTAACTCTGTGTAAATGTATGCAAAAGATTAATTAGGCAATTTTTTATTTCTTTAAGGTCAGTGAATACCATTATATCTTCGCTAACTTTCTTTCACTACCAGCCGTGATAACATTTTCAAAACTTTTCTACCCTGAAGTTTCAGTCACAGTGAGCAGATATTCTGATATAAGTCTTTATTCTGAGTGAGATATGACTCTATAGCATGTTTAGTGATGCAATAATTTAAGTTTCATACTTTTGGCATCCAGTTCTTCTGTGAGTAATATCATTTCGATGAATTTCTTAATGGCGGCTGTGAAGGGCGCAATTTTTGCTGTTCATTACATTTGTGTCATCTGTGGAAATATTTTAGGATTTTGGGCAATGTTAAGCTTCTTTAATGATTTTATCCATTGGCCTGGTCAACTGTTGAATAATGATTTCTTTACATTGCAAGTAATCCGACTTTCTCACATAAAAATAATACTAATATACTAATTATCAATTTTTATTTATTTTTCAACTAAAAGTGGCTTGTGTCGTTACCATTCATACCTCTAACATACTTGACGGGAGTTTCATTCAAGGAGAGTGAAAGCATAGCTCTTTGTGTAGCTTCGGGAAGATTATGGGGAACTAAAGAGTCATATACATGCCTTTCGAAAATCAGAAAGCAATTGTCAGTGAGTAAATTGAATCATAAAGATTTTAATAAATTTTCATCTAATAATTTTAAATTCACAGCATCGTTCCTTTATGATCGCCATTTACGTATGTGGTGGATTTTCAGGAATTGTTATGACTGGTGCTTATTTAGGAGCTATGGCTTATATATGTCCAACAAAATTACCGAATATAGCGCAAATGCTTTTGCGAGCATTTTCTGCTGGATCATTTGCAGTATTGTCAACTGCATATATTGCAGGTAATCTAATTCATTTAATTCAATACAATAATGCATATATATATATATGTATATATGTAGGGAATATGAAACGCTGTTTGTCTCTATTCATGTAATTATGCGTTAAATTTAGTGCAACAGTGGGTTTGGAGATTAAGCAGGTTTTAATCAACATTTATTTTGTAAAAAAAATATCGATTTTGGTATAAAAAAATACAATTGTTCGTCTTAAAGTTAAATCCTCTTCATCTACTTTGAATGTGACTCTAAAGGCCATGTCAGCTTACCTTTAAAGAAGTCTTGATCTGAAATCGAATGCAACTGAGCCAATCAAAAATACATTAAGGATACAGGGTATAGTCTCAGTTAGGGTTGACGAGATTACCCAGCCTCGTTTTCGTTGCTAGTAACATGGAATTTCCATAAATAAAGATAACAAGCCTCCATTCATGGCTATTGTAATGCCGAAAATATATACTAATAGGTATTATATTCCTTGTTTGTCACAGATGCATTCACCCGGTTTTTTTTTATTCTCATTAGTGATTTTACCGTATTTTGTACTTAAAAAACAAAAATATCTTTTTTATTTAATTAAGTCATAATTATTTTTTTAATTTATATTTCAGGATCAATACTATTTTAAATTGCTTAATTATAATTACGTAATGAAGCATTTAGAATGATCAATGACCTGATAAATATTAATTGGTGGTCAAGAAAGTAATTTTTAGCTATCTTGCATTTATATGTGAGAAATTGCTAATATTATCGCTACATTTGTCATGTAATATTCAATTAAAATTTAAAAAAATTCGACTGTATCTTTAGAATTCGAACTAATTGGGAACCAGGTATGTTTGCATTAGGGAAATTTCGGATTAGCTGGGTTTTTTTTTATTTTTTAAATACTCTACTTGGCTGAAGAAATGTTCTTCGCAACCTCAACCTAAAGAGTAACGACTGTTTTTATCTATGTAAAAAAAAAGACAATTTTATGTGAATAAATTAATTTTTTAAGAACCTGTTCAAATTAGCTGACATTTCTGAGTACTGTATTTACTTAACTAAGGATAAATTAACAAAGTTCTACTGTAAATAAAAAAGATCAAAGAGTTTAAAAGCTCCAAAGCAGCCAAACGACAAAATTTGGAATTAAATACATAGTTTCTTTTGTCATCTCTAGAGGGCGACTTGCGCAGGTAAAGTGAAAACAGATGTTTAATTTGCATCTGTCCAATACAAACTTTGATGAAAAAAAGAAAAGCAACATTTACTAAACAAATTTTAAATTGATAAACTTTTCTTCGTGTTGTTATTATATGTTTAATCTAATAATACACAAGATGACCTGATACGATATTAACAATATAAAGGCAAAAAGATAATAAATTGAATTTTCTAGAGAAAGAGAAAAGTATCTTACATCTTTGAAGGAGTTATTTCTGCTGCACTTCAAGTTAATAACTTGGGCTTTTCATATATAGTAGGTCCGCAGGTTACATGTTTTTGGAAATTTAATACAACCATGTCTGATATTCATGCGAATATGAGAAAGAAAATCAATAAAAATTCATTTTTAGGTTTTAATTTTTTTCTGCCTCCTGTTTTCAATTGCAAGCTTATATTATAAATCCTCCAGTATGAATTAAAAGGAAATGAAAAAAAAATCCTTATATAATAATTCCAGCTCCTTTTTTTGAAATTCAAGAGTGCATAAAGAGTAGGGGGTCTGAAGAGAGAGAAAAAAGGGCACTAAAAGGGTGAGGGGGTTTAAAAAAAGAAGGATAAGAGTGGCATTGAAAAAAGCGAGGGAAAAGAAATGCAAGGGGGAAAAAGTAAGAGAAGGGGAAGGGGCAAACCCTTTTCCATTCCTGACTGGTTTGGTTTCCCAAGGTTCTAGCTCAACCTTTCAATACCTAGACAGTCACGTGACAGTCGCGCCAACCCCGTTCATGCGCTGTAAATCCAGACGACTCTAAACAAAACTGTCTCAATACTCGTCCAAATGGAGTTGGTTCAATACTCTAAAGATTAGCAGCACTTATTTGAGTCTTGTTTTATTTTATTTTGAATTTTTCTTTTATTTTTCCGATTCGAAATCGACACATTTGCTGAATTTTCTTCCCTCGCCTTTGCGCAAAGTGAACTCGGCCGCGACTGCGGACCGCCCTCGAACGAGCTGCAACGACGACACGGCGCCTCATCGATACGCCCGGTCCTCCTTAACTACGAGGAAAGTGAGAAAATGGCGTGAAGTCATCGTGATATTAGATTTTACTTTGCAAAGATGAGGACTCATTTCGATCGATCGAATCCTACAGCATTTGATGTTGTTTAAATCGTATCTGGTTCGCTTCGGTCGCCATATTTCGCAGTCGGTTTTCCTTCGGGGCTGTCTGGTTCATGTCTGCCCAATTTGATCATTCTACACGTTTTAACCATCATGGGTGAGAACTGAAATGAAGATTTATAAATTTGAAAAAATGAGGACAAATAATATGAAACTAGTGGCGCTTTTATTCACAATAGGTAAGATGATTTTTTACATTTTATTATCACTCGCTTTTTCGCAATTTGGGATATACCTATGAGTGATCAATATTTGTACTGTTCACCTTTACTCGTAATTTAAAGGGTGTGATTGGAAAACATTTGCGTAGACGTTAAAGGGGATGATTCAGTTGGATACAAATGTAGTTGATGTAAAATTGGTGAATTGTTACTTCCAACTTTACCCTGGCCAGCTCCAGACTTTGAACAAATCTTAAATTAGACTAATCTCATTTTATTTGTTAAAAATTGTAATCTTTTTTGAGTTTTTTTAAAATTAAGAAAAAATGGTTTTTAGAGTTTATAAAATATGGATTACCTTATATAAATATGTCACTTGTTATACTCTAAGTAGGATGAATGTAATAAATTAAAAAATTAAAAAATTTAAAGCTGGATGAGATAAAATGGAGGATGCAATTAAAAATGTTTTCTCAATGCATGAATTAGACGTGAAATTTGACTTAATTATTTACTAGATCGGTGATAACTGTATGATTAATTGGAGTTATAAAAGATGACATTTTTACGATATTTTCTTAAGTTAAAAAAATGAAGGGTTTTATTGGTTTTAAAGATCGACTTAAATTTAGTGTTTTTCGGTTGTAAAATTTTATTTGGTTTATTTATTCGAATCTATTTTGAGTTTTATTATTATAAATATTTTTATTGTTAAATATGATAAAAGAAAAAGTATATTCAACTGTTAATGTCTGCCTTTTAGGTCAAGGTAAAATAAAGGTTAACTGGTTTGAATAAAGTTTTATTCAAGCATAAAATTACTGTTTGTCTACATACATTAGGGATTCTATCCTCAACACAACTGCCGATTTATTACAATTTCCCGTAACAAATCACTAAAGAAATATGAAATTTATTCATTTCGTATGCTGAAAAATGCACGTAAAAAAAAGAAAAAAATCAACATTCAAGCTGCAAACGTTGCATAAACCGAGCAATTTGATGATACAACAAAATGATGTAATTCATTTGTAAAGAATTTGAAATTATTAGATATTTAATCCATGAAAATGCAACTTTTGGTAATACTAAACTTGCATTGTGGAAGTAATAAAATGTTTTGAAAGTAATAAAAAAATCCAAATTGTATGGAATATTATTTTATTTTATTTTATTTATAGATTATGGTGATATTAAATTATAATACGTAGAGCATTTATGATACACTTGGAGATGAACTTTGGTTAGGTCATAGAATATAAAGGTGCAAGTCCATTTTGTCTGGTTAATGTCTGATTAATGGTTAGAGAAGCATTAAAGAAATATAATATTTAACATTTATTAACAAATATTATAAAAATAGTATTTTCTATATTGATCTTAAATATATTTACATAAAATTAGAATAGAATTAGATTCTAATTTTAATTCAGTGCAAAGCAGGTACTTGAATAAGTCATGGTTATGTGTATATAAATGCATTCATGAAAACATTCTTAATCTTCAGGCAGACTTTTTTTATGTTGTCTGAAAATGTTTGGAAATAATTGCACATGAGAATGATTTAAATCCAGTGAGATTGTGTTTGCATCATGTGATTGAAGGTTCATTTGATTAATTACAATTCAGTCATTAGTAAAGATGAAAAACATAATTTTAAATGATGTTTTTCAATTTAAAAAAAATAATAGAACAAATTGTAAATGAGATAAAATAACCGATTGTTTGTTTACATTAATTATAAAATATTTTTTAATTTTTTTCTGTATTCAGCCATTTTGAATGATGCATCGCACAATTTTTTTTCGTAACAACTCCTTATTCATTTGCAATCTATAGGCCTATTCTAAATGATATTTGAACTTTGAGTTACAAGAAACACTTAGTATAGCTTTCAAACTAAGTGCTACATCATATTACTGAACAAACAATGTATCTTTTAAACCTAAAAACTAGCGAGTAGCAAATTTCTCATTTTTTTATGGATTCCGGAAGTTTTGATCACATTTTTTACATAATGGCGACTATTGATGACGCATTTAATACATCAGCTTCTCACATAATCCATTTGTAACTCGATTTTTCATTAAAAAAAAAAAATATGGATTGATATCTTGTCTCGTTTCTTTAAAGCAACTATAGAAATTCAATACATACAGTTAGTCAAATACATATGGGGATAGGTCAAGGGTTAAAAGGGTGAATGTATGATTCTAACAGATGGTAGGTATTTTTTTATATTTTTTTCAATAGAATCTTATAACTAGATCACAATTAAGCTATTTATAAATATGATTGAGTATAAGGAAATTGTTATTTTTTATATATATTTGTTACAAATTTCCTTGTTCGTTATAATCAAATATATAAAAATATAAATAACTGTTACTTGGGTTTAGAACGAGTGAAAAGTTACACAATTTTTAATACAGAACCAGTTAATAGATGGCAGCTGGCCCAGACAGCTTTGCACCCGTTCATGATGCTTGTACAATACAGCTGCATTACAAAAGAACCCCTTTGGTTCATTGATGAACGAGTGTCTGGGTCCTGAGAGCAGGGTTTGATGGTCGGCAGAGTTTAAAAGCAAGGGTGGGTGACGAGATGAAAGAGGGGAAGATAAAATATACCACTTGCGGGCGCTCTTATCGCAATTTTATGATATGAAATTTTATTAAATAAATTTTCGTATTAGGTTTTGGTTTGACAACATAATGGTTGTTGAACGATTTAATGACATTAATGGTAACTATTTTAGTTGCATGAGAAAATGCTGAGCTGGAATCGTTATATGACGAACGGACGTATAATGCGGTTCTAAAAATAGCTTCGTTCCCTTTCAAAATTTCTCGCTTTTTTACAGCTTGGAGAAAAAATAATGAATTATATCATTTGCTTGACTTGTACGTCTTATTTCTGGTTTATATACTCGTTTGTTTATTTAAATGGGAAAAAAAACCACCTGAGTGTGTAATTATAAATACGAATCGAATAAAAATCAACCGGCGCCATTTTGCATGAACTAGAGACAGATTGATACCTTCAGCCATTAAGTAGGATTTTGAGTTAAAGAAAAAACGTAATTCTGAAACAACTAGATGATTCGAAAGGATTAAAATAGACAATGCAGTATATTTTGTCAGATTTAAATGCAGCAACGGATTTAAATTGGCAAGTGTTTACAGATTTAAGTCTGAGAATTCATTGTGATGAGTAATTGAAGTTTTTTCTACCTAAACTTAAGCGAAATTTAGCAATTTTTTAAAAAATATCTTGAAAGCATCTTGTGGAAATTTAAACCAATTAATTTTTTCATGTGTTTAAAAATTGAAGTGCTGTATTGAAAAATAGATTTCCATCTGTCTTGAAACTGGATAACACTTTCTATGCAAAGCATTCATTACTTAGCAACAGGGGAAAGACGAAGCAGATAACAGACCACTTTTACTTAGTGATGACTGATAAAGTCTGTCTCTTTTTTTTTTAAAGTAAAATAAAGAAGACTGTAGGTCTATAACCTTTTTATATTACCCCTTATTTATTTGCTAAACATAATTATTTGACTCACGCAAAATTGAACAACAGCAATTATTTGAATTTTATCATATCAACATGTCACATGATTTTTGTTTATTTATTTATTTTTTGAGTTATAGATGAAAAGAAAAAAACTGCATGTAAAAGGTGTATCCTTGAGGAAGTGTAAGTTATTAACTACAAGCTTTTTAATCAATTGTAGGGGTTGTGATTCATTTCCTTCTTGCCGGGAATATTAATTAGGTGCCCGCTGTCACATCCTTCATGTTGATAGCACGAGAAAACGTTGAAAAGATATTCTACTTGCAATACTCGTACTTGTTGATATACTAAATTCTTTTCACAGCACTTGTAGCCTTCGATAAGGTATCATATGCCAAGTTTTTCCTGCTCTCTTATATTTGTCCTCTTTTTTTAGTTTAAAAATCTAAGATAAATTCTTAATTTTTTGAAATTTCTTTTTGAAAAAAATTCTAGAAGTTGGTTTAAAATATGTTAAAATTTTAAAATTTTTTGAAATTTTAATTTATTTAAAATTTTAAATTTTTTTAAAATTTTAATTTTTTTTAAATTTAATTTTTTTTAAATTTTAATTTTTTTAAAATTTAATTTTTATAAATGAAATTAAGATATATTTTCATTTAATCCTGTTTTCACTAAGGATGAACAAGGTTATTTAATTGAAATTTATGAATATTTACTTGAACTTAGCATAGAATTGCAAGAATTTAAAAAAAAATGGGTTTGTTTAATAATTTTTTCTTTGAAAACATTGATAATGAACAGGAACTAAATATAGTAACGACCAAACTCTTGAAGCAAATTTTTATTGCTTTACTTTTTATTTATTTTTTTTAATGTTCACTTTTAAAAAATAGTTTGAGTGTCTTCTCAAGGTTGTCATTTTTTCTAAACTTTTTTAAAAATAAAAATCTTTATTTACACAAACATTAAAAATACCTACAAAAAACAACAACAAGTTAAATTTCACAAAACAATACCAAATCCTTTATACACCCACAAATAACCTATTTAATTGCGGTTATGATTAAACCGTTCTTGTTATGGATATTTTTCAGTTTGCATTTTTCAAAACATTTGTCTCCTACATGACTGCATCCTGATGCTGGTTATAGATCCGCCAATTGCATTGCTTGCCTCCCACTCCAGACTCAAGATCTTAGCTGGGGATAATGAGCTTCTTGTTGCATGCACATGCTACTTATCTCTAATCTTCAACTAAATTTAAAGAAAAAATAATAATTTGCTCCACGACCTCTAGTGACGCATTTTGTTTTTCTGTCTAATTTTTATGTGTAGTATGTAACATTTAAATTTAACGTTATTAACGGCCATTGTAAGCTTCAAGTGGCAGAAAAAGCAAAGTAGCGGAAGTTAAATGTCATTGAGTACGTTGAGTAAAAAAATTCGCATCTAATAAATAACTGACCGATTATATTTTTGTCAGTTGTAAAAATTTTCATTTTGTTGGTTACAGTTTCATAAGAAAATTTATAAATTATACGAATTATTTATTTACTCATTTTATTTTTTCATAGGTTTCCATTTTGTTTTTTCTTCGGAATTGACATGTGACTATTTGTACCGTGAACCACCGAAAAATATCGAAAATGGAAAAGAAAATGGAGTCGGTGGAGGCGGGAAGATTCTAGCAGACAATAGGACTGTTTTATGTCCTCGCAGCACTTACTGTTATGCTTTGTGGCAAGAAGAACCACAGAATAAGTCGCAGATTTTGATTGCTCAAGGTATGTTTGTACGACGAATAGAACACTTTACTAAAAATGAAGTTACGTATTAGAAGTTAATTTATATGTTTTTGAATTTTCTTTTTAAGGTTGTTGGGAAAGTTCAGATAAAAACAGTTGTAATTCTTTGGAATGCAAGGCTAATGGATCTTCTAAAGCCTTGAACAACACTAGATTTTGTTGCTGTTCTGGGGATTATTGCAATAATAATGTGACTGCTATCTACATACCTATTTCGGATGATCCACCTGAGAGTGTTCAGCCTGGTAAATTTCAATTTATCATTTTAATTTAATGTTTTAATTTAAAAGCAAAAATAAAGCAGATGGAATACACACCTGAATTTAAAATTCAACAAACAAAATAAAATCGAGATTAATACAAGAATATACAAATTATTCTATTTGGGAGTGCTCAAAATCATGATTTCTTAATTCGAATATAAATTTGCTCTTATTGGAACCTAGCTAAAAATTACCTGAAAATCGCCGAAAAACAAAATTGTTCGATTTGAATAAATTTGTTGTAATTTTCGGTTGGTTTTGGGCATGTTGACTGATTCGACTCTAAATTTTTGAAAAATAATTTGTTTAAAGACTTAAATTAGGTACATTTGCTTTAGTTTTGCTTTATTAGATCAAATTTAATACAACTAAGTTGTTTATTTATACCTTGCTAAAATCAATTGCTATTCTGAGAACCAGCAACTTACTCTGAAAATAAACTCATTCTTTCTTAGTATTAAAAAAAAAAACCTTTACCACGTTTTTTTCTCACTTAACTTTCAGGATATCATTTTTTATTAAAAAAATTTCTAAGAGTTTTAAACTAAAATCACAGAGCTTGATTTTGTCAACGCATGAATTGAATGTTTTCATTAAAATATCAATGTTATACATTATAATTTATTTTCCCACATCCTGATTTTGTTTTAAAAAAATCTTTATTACAGCTTATCCATACAAGGAACCTGTGGTTAACAAGACGGAAACAGTCGTCATCAGTGTCCTATGCTCCGTTATATTTCTCGTTATTTTTTTTGTTGGATACCGACTATGGTCCGGATTTCGCAAACCGAATCCGGATTCACTTCACGTAATGGAGACTAGTCTTCCGCCGCCCAGTACACCCTCCTATGATTTAACGACATTAAAATTAATAGAAATTATCGGTAGAGGTCGATATGGATCTGTATGGAAAGCAAAACTGAACGATAAATATGTCGCTGCTAAAGTTTTTCCATCGCAACACAGACAATATTATTTAAATGAGAAAGATATTTATACATTACCTTATTTTGATCATTTTTCACTACCTAAATTTCTTGGTTCTGAAGAAAGAGTTAATACCGATGGACGACCTGAGTATTTAATAGTAATGTCGTATGCACCTTACGGTTGTCTTCAAGAATATCTTAGGAACCATGTAATTGATTGGAATACGTTGTGTAAGATGAATCAAAGTGTTGCTAAAGGTTTAGCGCATCTTCATCATGACATTCGGAAAGGAGGTTAGTAATTGAATTAGTTTATTTTAATGAATAAGAAAAGTCATGTTATTTTTTTTGATCACGTTAGATAAAGTTAAACCTTGCATATCGCATCGAGATCTTAATACCCGTAATGTATTAGTGCGTGAAGATTTATCTTGCTTCATCTGTGATATGGGCTTTGCTATGAAAATCAGCGGTTCTAAATATTTTGGTCAAAATGGCGACGAGCAGTATGCTGAAACGACTTCTTTGACTGATGTATGTTGTTATTTTTTTTATTAGTTAAGTTTATTTTACGATATACGTTTTACGATAGGTTGGTACATTACGGTATATGGCACCGGAAGTATTAGAAGGAGCAGTAAATTTACGTGATTGTGAATCGTCTTTAAAACAAATTGATGTTTACGCATTGGGTTTAGTATTATGGGAAATTATGTCAAGATGTGAAGATCTTTACCAAGGTATGAAAATATTTTTTTTAATTTTTATATGATGAATTTAAATTAATAATTTTTTTACATTTTAGGATTAGAAGTTCCCGAATATAAAATGCCATTTGAAGCAGAAATTGGATTACATCCTTCATTTGAACAAATGCAGGTTTTAATATCAAAAAATAAAGCTCGGCCGCTTTTTTCTGATCTGTGGAAAGACACAAATCAGGTACGAAAGTTTTAATTAATAATTTTTTAAGAATTTAAATATATATTTTTTTTGTTACACATTAATTATTTTTAGGCTGTGAGATTATTAAAAGAAACAATAGAAGACTGTTGGGATCCAGACGCTGAAGCAAGACTTACATCATTATGTGTTGATGAACGACTTCAAGAATTACCTATACTTTGGGAACGACACAGAAGTAATTATAAAAAATTATTTAAAATTTATTAATTTAATTATTATTTTAAACTATACAATTATATTTAATTTTTCTTTTAGTGAATATGGTTATCACTGGAGTAAGCCCAACAGTCAATCCAACGTCTACGAGAAACTCGGCTGTTATTATACCTGGTGCTAATGCAACATCGAATCAAGATACTGCCAATATACCAAATTCTGTGTTACTTGTTGATTTATTAAATCCATTACCTCGTAATCAAACAAGACCAACTTATCAACACAACGCTGAAAGCAGCACTTCAGAAGCAACAGTTGAGACGATCGTTACTACATCTCCGAGTGATCCATTAGTTTCGATATCACCCAGCATCAACGATTGTCCTGCAAATAAAAATGCCAAGTCTCAGCAAGCAGTGACAAGAGCGACATCGGTGCCTTTGCAACCTTATCAGGGTCGCAATCCGTGCTTAGAAAGAAATATGATCATGGAACCATTGGATGAGGTTTCTATAAGTGGCAATACATTGCTAGAAAAAGGATCAAAATTTAAAAATTCAGCCACTTTAAATAATAATAATAACAATAACAATAATGTGAGCAGTAATAGCAGAGATGTTGACGTTGATAATATATTTGAAGCATTACAAGCTTCAGATAACGTAGAGAGCAATTCTTTAATCTCAAATGATGTTCTTAATCAGTCAACTCGAACATGTAATCCAATTCCATATGTTCAGAATGCGGTACATGGAGCACTACCAACACGTCCGAAACAGCCCAATGTTCCTGGGAATGGACAACACTACGACCAGAAACCGAAAAAGGGTCCTTTTGGTGGTCGATTTGATAGGAAAAAGAATTCTTCTTCGTCATCATCCGATCAAAAAAGTAACCCAAAAAAGAGCAAAGATTGGGGAATTCGATCGTTTCTTGAACGTAAGCAGACAAGTAAACAGAACAGTGTTGGAGATGAAGCAAAAGATGTTGTGAATCAACAACAACGAGCGCATTCGTTGTCGAAATCGAATTTAGTCGTTAGGCCCGAGAATGGTACGCACAAACAAGTTGCTACTGAAGTATGTCTTCTTCAACAAAATAGTAAAGACATATCTCAAGCTGTCACTACCAGACCTACAAACGGGGTGTACAAGAGTGTTGAGAACGGATTTGTTCCAAATAGATCTCGTCATACAGCTGAAGTTGGAGTTGCTCATTTAGCTCCAACTACTCTACAGAATGGTCAAGCGCCGGTTATTAAACATCGATCTAGTGCATCATCATCATTATCAGGATCTAATGGTCTCATTAACTGTCATAGTGAAACTGATTTATTAAATACAAAGGTAGAACCTAAACTAAAGCGGCCTACGACGCTTCCTCTGAAAGGTAATCATTGGTCGAAAGAGATAAATGGCGGCCATGTTTCTAAAGGTTGTCAGCTTCGTAAACCGAGGAATGTTGGCGATGGGACTCAGATTGAAAAGGCCGCGTTATTACCAGATGATAGAAAAGAGGGGGAAAATAATATCGATCATGTGACTGGTCGAGCGAAAATTATAAAGAGGGTTAAAACGCCATTTAAAATGAAAACTACTCGATTTTCGTTGTATGATGATCGCATGATGTGTGCAAGTGAGGATAGAATTAGTTGCAGTTTGCCAACAATTCAAGTACGTTCTTGTATTTCCTTACCAATTGATATCGATACAGTGGACACAGAAATGTCAAGGGAAGAGAAGAATGTTGACTCGAAAGAAGTTAATCCAGTAAATTTTACTAATCATTGTAATGGGAAATTTGAAGATAATAGGAAAAATGGTGAAGTTTTAAAAAATGGATTGGTTGTTAATCGATGGAAAAATGATCAATTCAATTCAACAGACTCTGGCAATGATTTGTATCAAGTTTCGTGTTTATAATGATGTCTGTCATTTGTGTGAATGAGAAGGGCAGTTCACTTTTTCTTTATTTTTCTTTATTTTAAATATTTTTTTTTTAAAGAAAAAAATAATGTCAGATTATTTTGAAATAACTACATGACCTTGTATTGGAGGTCGAAAGAAAGTTATTTAATTTTTTTTTTTGGTTTGTTTGCTTTGAGGGGTGCAGGGAGAATAGTTAAGTGTGTAAATGATGCAAAACGAAAATACGCATTAGTTCGCCTTAATATAGGCCATATAATTCCAAGCGTAGTTTTATCGTTTCCATACATATTTTTATTTTAATTTGTGAGAAGATTTCAAGTTAAGGTTGCATTTGATCAATTTATTTATTTTATTTTACATTTTTTTGCATCTGAAATTTTATCAAGTGTAAACCTTCGAATTTGATCCAATCTAAACTAAACCAATTTAAAATTTGTCATTCCGAACCAAGCAGGTTAAATTTTCGGTTATTTTAGTGCAATGTAATTCGATTCAATCCGAATGGGTAAATATTCGGTTAAAAATCGAACCGTTAGCAACCTTATCTTAAATCTAAAAATAATTAAGTCACTCTTCTTAGTTTACAAAAATAAACAAAAATTATTTGGAGGCTTTATTTTTGAAAAGTTTTTTTAATACCTAAAGCAGTTTGAACTTGCTATGGTTGATAAAGGTATAACCGTATGTAATAACTATTACAGATGAGATATACGAACTGATATCTATGTGATTTATAACAAATTTGTTGTGCATTGATTGGCTCAGCTCTAATTTAGCAACAAAATATACCTTTAATATTTATATTTAACACCCGTTATGGGTAAAAAAGTAGATAAAACAATATGGCGGCCTCGCTTTGCTAGCACAGCTTGTTTTTTTGTTCCTAAAGTTAATATTATTTGAAAAAAAAAAATTAATTTGGTATAATACGCTTGCATTTTAAGCCTATTTGCGATTAATCAGTCTGAACCATAAACTAATATAGAGATTATGGGCCCATTATGTCTGATTTGATTCATGGCTTTCATGATGGTGAACTCATGTGAACTCATCAATAATGGTTGTCAAGATTTTACCGTTAGGGTTCGTTTATTTTGATAAATTGGCTATAAATGGCCATCATAATTATTGGGGTTTTGTTTTATTTCTTTTCCCAACTGTATAGAAACAAAGATATATGTGTATATAAAAATACGTAGAATTTTTTTTTTTACTTCTTTATGAAAATTTTATAATATTTAATTTTTTTAGACTCCGTCTGTGCTTAAATTAAAATCGAACCCTACAATTGAATTATAGATAAAAATATTACTGTGCCTTGGTCGACAAGTTTAGTTTTTGAGATTGATAAATTGAATGAATTATTAAGTTGAATTTTAAAATATACTTTCATGTTGAAAGCTGTATAGAAAATAATTGATCTGGTGACATTTTTCTATTTAATCAATAACAAATTGTGATCTTTCTTAGATGAGATAACAAAAAGTTTACATTCCTTATACTAAAGACACTATTTGGACTCTGTGATTGTTTTTCAAGCTGAAAGTTTTAAATATGAGTAGATTTTTGTTTTTCTTAAATCTTGAATTTGTGTTGGCGAGGAAACATGTTTGATTGGCATCATGAAATTATTGTGAATTAATAATTTCCAAGAAAAAAAATTGTTTTATATTTTATTATCACACTTTGTATGAAGAAGGTATTGTAATATTTGCTAGCAGTTTATTTTTATGCTTCAAGCTCTGTTTTTTATATTATTTCATATTACCAAGAAACATCCACATAATGGACCATTTTCATCTCGGAATAAAAGCCTTGTTTGCATCACACTGCCATAATGGTAGAGAGAAATGAAAATGGCCCTTGTAATCAATTACTATAATGTGGGTATTGTCTTGCAATTCAATGTGTTTCTACAGACTAATTCAATTAACTTAATTGTATATATAACAAATTGGGTAAATTTAAAATCTAGAATTTTTTGGTTTTTAAATCCTTTTTCTTTAACTTGCTTAAAGCAGTAAAAAAATGTGTTCAACACAGAACTTAGCAAATTTGAGTGAAAGAAATTTTTGGTTCGTGTATTCTGCTCAATTTTGAATTAGATTAAAACTTTTTACATTTGCCTTAACATAGCAACAAAAACAAAATTAATGTTGCCGGACTATTAACAACACCAAATTTAAAAAAAAAATAAGAAAAAGTTACTTGTTTTCAAATACATTTTACTAATGCTTGCCTAGTCGAAAATATAAAACCCTGTTTTCATTCTGGTGCTCTTACATTATGCAAAAATGCTCTTATACATTGGTGTGACGTACATGGTGCCATTAGGAGTTAATAACTATAGAATCGAACAGACACTGCGTTTTTTCGTTAAGAGTGATGTAAATATATAAACTTATTTGAGTTAACTTATTAACTTTTGACACCCTGCACTTTTCCATCTGAAATTTTAATGATATCATATTTTGGTGTCATAAAAATTTGAGTACACGCAACGGAAGATTAAATTATAAATTAGCTTTTTATACTTTTACCTTGCGTTTGACGAAAAAACGCATAAAAAATGTCAAATGTAAAAAGTGTGTTAAAGACAATGAATACACAAGCCTTTTTTTCCATTTAGGAAATGGAGTGCAATGGACTTATATACAAGAAAAGGATTGATTTTGATAAATCATTTTAAAATGTGTATAAAAAAATTCAAATAATGACAATTAATTAATTTCCTAACTCCAGATGATGTAATGAATTGTATAATGGCAATTTATAATTCCTCAGATTTGTTCCTGATGATGTATGAGATTGATTAAGTAAAAAAATAATAACAAGAAAAAATACTTAAAAAAATACAAAATATTTAAAAAAAAATAATAAAAATAAAAATGGTGTCCATGACATAGCCTATTTAAAAATGGACCAAATTGTATTATTAGTACAGAATACATTTGTTATTCTGAATGTGTAAGTTATGCTTTAAATGGCCTTAAACCAGCTAATGCTAAATTATATTTGTTTAAAGAAGAGTGAACTATTTTCTTTAAGTCGTTTTTTTTCTGAATATGTAAAACTTAAACCATATTTTATTCTTTAATTAACCTTTTTTTGAGTTGAACCAAAGTCAGTTCACCTGTGATTGTTCAAACTATATGGATTTCATTTTTTGTAGCGTTTAAGTTTTTAATTCTGTGATATTTGTTTAAAAAATTTTAATTCTTTCTAGGCTTATTAGGGTCACTGACTTTTTTGCTAAAATGATGAATTACACTCAGCTTCAATTAAAACTATATCAAAGGTTTAATTTTCTTTTCCTTTTTTAAAAGCGTAAAGTATGCTACATGTTTACAGAATTAAAGTATCAATGACAACAGAAACATAATTTATACCTTTTTTTTATTTTTATCGTCTTGACAGCCCTGGTTATCAGAGTTTTGCTCGTCGCAGACGTGTTTTGTGCGTTTATGGCCTTGTTTCTTGACACTATGAGTGAAGTTATTGATTGCTAAGTTGATATGCTCGTCACACAACCAAGAATCCTTGACAGAAGTAAATGGCGTTAATAGAAATTTCTACGACTCGTTATTGAATCAAGTCAACAACAGAGGCATTAACGAATTAATGATACTCTTTATTTTATTAATTTCTTCAATTTTAAAGAACATCGTTGGAGATTTCAATACAATTAAAATTTTCTCTTCAAATGCTGGAAAATAACCATACGAAAAAAACTCCATATCAAGTTTATGAAAAGAGGTTATTTTTCTCCAATTTACTGTCCTGGTCCTGCCAAACTTTTATCCATAAACTTCTTTTTAGAAAAACACAGCCACCACTGCAAAGTGAATTATCAAATTAATTTTTTTGATTTTATTTTTAATAAAAAATAGAGAGAATGACGAATCTAAAAATGCAAAAGTTTATGCATTCTAGGAAGTAAAGTATGAATAGTTTTATTGTATCCTTAATTAGAACAGGAAGATGCACTTGACATTGCTCATGTAGAATTAAAAATAAAATAATAAAAACTTGCAACCCACACAATAACGCACCATTTACTGAGAAAAGTGCAGAATTATCAGGATGTAAGTATCTTGCTCATCTTAATGTTCAAATTTGCTTCAAATTAGCCCCATTCAAATTATATTCTTATACACTCATACCTCACTTTACGGCCTTTTTTGACTGTATAACGAAAATTGTGAGCCATAAATCGAAAAAGTGCCATAATTAAAGAAGGCCGTTATAGCGAGATATAAGTGTAATTTGAACACATTTAATATAAAACTATTCAACGCACAAAGATATTTTCATTTACTTTGCTAGGTTTTCCGTTTTCAACGTCAAAAACTCGATCACATATACGAACTCCCATTTCTTGCCGTAGTTGTTGAAAATATTGACGCATTAAATCTGAAATAATAATTTTTTAA
Organism: Geophilus carpophagus; assembly: GCA_034687075.1. Lineage (NCBI taxonomy): Eukaryota > Metazoa > Arthropoda > Chilopoda > Geophilomorpha > Geophilidae > Geophilus > Geophilus carpophagus. The sequence continues at coordinate 23,805 of JAQFZN010000119.1, read as the reverse complement.
TTCAACTGTATATAAATATTTAGTTAATTAATCTTACCAGCTTCTTGTGGCGATGACGGTTTTGAGTACACTGCATTAAGTGGAAATCCATTATCACCAGGAATGTCGAATTTCGAAATAGCTAAGCTGTACATTTCTTGTAACCCTTGGTTTTTATTCGAACACTTAAAGAAAACAGATTAAAAAATATAGTGAAATAAAATAAAATCCCATTATATTTTTTGTTATTAGTGTTACCTTCTGTAACCGCTTTAAGCATTCAGTGATATATAATGTCAAGTATATTAACACTCGATCTGCTTCACTCTATATGAATAACAGTAAAATTTCAGTTAAAAATTACAAATAAACAAATGAAGATGTGATGTTTATCACCTTGATTTCGTAAGTTCTGAAGAACACATTTGCTTTGAAGAATTGTAAAGCTTCATCTATGATGTCAATCTCGCCAGCTACAAGAAAAACGTATCTGTAAACATTTAAATCAATTTATTTTCACAGCACTCACTGTCTCTCGGCGCAGGACCTCGAAATTGAGTTTTAATCGGAAGCAAGGCTACATTAGCCAGCATTTGTGGTGGATTCAAAAATTGCGAGTGGTACGCCTATATAAACATAATGAATTATTAATCAAACATAAAAAAATTTTAATATTTGTTTAATACTTACAGGCATCTTGATATCAAATCCTAAAACTGACTAGAAATCAAAGATATTCTTCATCATACGCCCAAAACAGGATATGACACACTAGTTCTAGGCAACGCCACTAGAAGGACAAAATAGAAACAACTAGATGAAGACTGGTACTCAGTGTTTAACAAACGAAACGGAATGCATATTCAAAAATAGAACCAATTTGATTGCTAAATTATACGTTTAATGGTAAAATACAATTTTGATAAAAGCATCTAATACAAATTTATACAATAATTAATTAATATAACATATTCATTATTTTATTTATTAGTCTTTTTATATTGTGTAGCCTCTAAGCACAGGCATAGTCTGAAATAATACATGACTCATGTTGCACTGCAGTGCGTTGCTATACTAGATGCGAAGTAGTAGTTAAATAGCCGGCACTGTCTCTTTAGTCTAATTTTAGATTTGATGCGTTTCTAGATCTCTTTGGTATGCATTATACGAAAATTAGACAACAACTACATCTCTACATCTCATGTGAAAATTTAATTCAAAAAGGTAGAGAATTTAGCAGACTATATTTATTCATTTATTATTGGTTTGTTTACTGCACTATAGTTACAAAAATAATTAGGTTAATAAGAAAATTTATTGCTTTTTGCTTTGTTACTAAGGTATTAACTTTGTTTTTATTTTTATTTAATTCTTATAGACACGTTTTAGTTGGTTGGTTTTTTACACTTGAGAAATTTTCAATGACTCATTTTTATTTTCTAATCTTATTTAATTTTTTTAAAACATAAATAATTTTTCAAAATTTAAAATTTAAAATTTAAATTGTATATAATTTTTATCCTAGCGGAAGTTATGTGCCCCCATCTTTATTTTCACACGAAAACAGCAGCGAATATATAAATAAGGAAACAATATTCTTTATTTACAGATATTCTAGCCATTTCTTCCTTCATGTGTTAACGAGAAAATGGCAGATTATGATTACATCACCCGAACTAATACATGTATGTCTGTCAACGATATTAACAATTTCACGGAAATCCAATACACAGAAAACGTGCACGAGATGAGATCATTACTCGAAACCGAAGCTCAATGTTCATCATCAGTTGAAGATGAAAACAATCAATCAAAAAGCATTAAAAAACACAACTGCTTTACCTCATACTTAGGCCTAATAATGGCGGTATTATCGAGCCTTTGTTTTTCATTATGCTCACTAATCGTTAAAGTTATGGAGGATGTAGATCCTTTAGAACTATCAGCTGTTCGATTTATAGGAATATTATTACCCACAATATCCGTAGTTATTTATTTACAAGAAAATCCTTTAGGCCCTAAAGAAAAACGTGGGCTTTTAGTATTAAGGGCCATTTGTGGCGCTATGAGTCTGATGATGCAATTTTATGCCATACGTCATATGCCATTAGCAGATGCATCGGTTGTTATATTTAGCGCACCGGTCTTTGTTGCTATCTTTGCACGCATTTTTTTAAATGAACAATGTACCATGTTTAATATCATTATGATTGTTTTAACAATTCTTGGGGTAGTATTCATTACAAAACCACCATTTTTATTTGGTGATAATGTTTACGATCGTGGTTATACATCAGAAACAGTTCAGGGAGCTATCGTGGCATTAATCGGCACTATTTTTAATGCTAATGTTTACGTTCTTTTACGACATTTAAAAGGCATTCATTATTCAGTTATTATGTTAACTTTTTCCACTATTGCTATACCACTTTCTTCGATTAGTACTGTGATTTTTGGTAATGTTTGCTGGCCACCTTGCGGCACGGAACGAGTTTTAATTATTTTAATAGCGGTTTTTAGTTTTGGTGGTCAAGTTTTGCTCACTAAATCATTACAACTTGAACAAGCTGGATCAGTTGCGATTTATCGCACTGCAGATATTGTATTTGCGTTTATTTGGCAAATTATTTTCTTTAATGAAGTTCCTAACATTTACAGTATTAGTGGAGCGCTATTAGTTTCCACATCAGTTGTTTTAACCGGTGTAAGAAAATGGGTACTTTCGTTACCTGACAACACCAAAGCGAAGAGATTGTTGAGAATATTTCAAAATTAGATGTTGAATTGATTTTTTTTTAAATTTTTTAATTTTTTTTTTTTTTTACAATTGGCTGGTTTTTTGCTTTGTTTAATATGTTATATTTTAGTGTAGCATTGTTGTTTCAAATGACACCGTTCTAAACATGCCTGCTAGGATGTCTTGGGTTGCGAATCTTCAAATTCATATATGACGCACTGTTTAATTTACTGATTGAAAATTAAAAATTGAAAAATAAATTACTTCAAGTATATACTAAATTGTATAAATATTCAAATGGGGACTTTTAATCTGGGTCATCAAACACCAATCTGCCTTCGACCCGACCATGATAAAGTTAGAATAGGAACGGTACGACCATCTATGAAAAAAAATGAACTCTTACAAAAGGTAATAAGTTTATATTATAATTATAATTATTGTTATTTTTATCTTTTTATTAATTTATTGTTTTTGTTTGAATAGGTAGAGGTTGAAAAGCCAAAAACTAGATGTAGAGATTTACCTGGATATGGATTTACGTATGGAGTTGCATCGCAACAAGATGGTGGGGTTGCTGAAGGTAAAGGATGTTGTTTAATCGAGTTTTTACATTTTATTTAAATACTGTTGTTACTATTGCAGCATTAAATGGATGGGCTTCAGCTAAAACAAAACCTTTTCGATGCAATGTACCATCACACAAAACGAAAAATTTTGTTGGTATGAACCGTACTGCTGCTGCTTTAGGTATAACATCTTCGCATGATCAAGAGCGGTTTAGGCGGCTACATACAATGATAAAAACAGATCATCCTATAAGTCGAGGTCCAAGGGCTAAAATGTCTAACAAAGTGTCTTTTGAAGAACATACATTTGGTAGAAGAATAATGTAAGGTTTTAATTGATAAGTGATTTGTGATTATTATTTTTATTTTAAATTATTAAATATTAAATATTCTTGTTTTGTCATAATTTTAGACCTCATGCTTCAATGTTTGAAATTTTACAAAATAAATTTCAAAACGATTTTATTGATGACAAGTTACTCCATGTTTCTCGAGATGGCCAAATGTTTGTTCCAAAGGTAATACATCTAGCAAATCAAGCTTCATGCATTTCGAACTTGTTTTTAAACCATATAAAGGGGCACACAACTCAAAAAATGATTTTTTTTCCTATTTAAAGCTTAGTACTCGTAACTTTCTCTGTGAACAGAAGTCTGCGGCCACAGACTTTTCTGTGTGTATAGACACCAAGGAAAATCTTAACAGAATCACCTGGTGGCAGAATACACACCAGACTAGTGCCACAGACATTTGCTGATACTCACAGCTCTATGCCACAGAAAAGAAAATGGCTGTCAGCAGTAAGAGTGAAGATTAATTTATTCATGATGTTACTGTGTGTTTGTCATTAGGTGCGTTCAATCCTTGATGAGTAAGTCACTTTTTCTAGAAAGTGACTTTCTAGAGGGAGGAAATGATGCTTTTGACATCATAACTCAGTAATGTGAGCTTAGCAAAGTGACTTTCATCAAAGGCATTTGGGATTGACTTTCCCGTCTTAAGAAAGTCACTTACCAGTCACGCACATGCGCAAAACGAACTTCCGCAATTAAATGTTAGATCGGCAGCCATAGCAGTTTAAACAAAGTAATGCAGTGCGCATGCTCCATCTGTTGTCAAACAAGTACGTTCAATCACAAAGTCACTTATTACTAAGTAAGATAAGGAAAGTCATTTCTCCTTTCAAGAATTGAATGCACCTATTGTTGACAGAAATTAATAATTTCAGCAATCTAATTTATAAATTTTTGTTTATAAATTAAAAATACTGTTTTAGGTCATATACTGTAGATCTGGGTGCTGCCATGTTTGAAACCATGATAAAAAAATTGATTGGTCACAAATAATAAAGACCGGTTGCGATCGGTTACCACTTTCTGTGCTACAGAAGTTTTTATGTCTGGAAATGAAGATCGGCTTTCCGCTGTGTAGGCTTGTCGGAAAGTTAATTTTTCTGTGAGCCAGAGTCTACTTCACAGACATTCCAGGTTATGAATAATTTTTATGAGTACTACTTTTTTTCTGTCATGAACATTTCTGTTCATAGACTGGTTTTCAGCATAGGAAAGTGGTTATGAGTATTAGGCTTAAACAGGATATTTTTCTAATATCAAGCATGTGAATATTTGTGATTAGACATATTTAATCATAGAAATAAGTTATAAAGTAATTCTTATTCCTGATTTGCTTTTAGCTGTCCCAGCCAGTGTTGGCACCAATCAAAATAATGTTGATTTTTTTGTTGGGGGGAACAAGCTCTCATGCAACAGCGGAAGAGCGGACACAATCAGCCTTGTTGTTCTTGTATTGTTTGGCTGTTCCTTGTTTAATTTTTTTCCTCTTTGTAAACTCACAACTTTAACCTAGCGAAAAGAAATAGTTCCAGAAAACTGTTAAATAACACATTACTAACAAGAAATATGGGGATACATTTATGGATATTATAAATAATAAATACTATCCTTTTAGTAGAAAATAAATTATTTTTGGGTTGTATACCCCTTTAACATGTCATGTTATATAGTGCCTCCTGTTAAAGTGCCTGCCAGTATGCCCCTATAATGCATTTAAAATAGCGTGCTTTCCATTATTTTACAGTTTATTTATTAAATTATGTTATAATATTAATTTTGTAAATATTTTATTTTATTGCTGTCAGCATATATACTGACAATTGAAGTAATTCTTGCATTATTGTCTACATATTTCTTTCTAGACACAGGATGATACAAGATGTGCTAAAATATAAAAACTATACATAATCTCATGTTTGATTTATTTATTTATTTTTATTTTAGCGATTAAATTCATTTGAACCGAAGGAAGTGGCAATACCTAAAAATAAAGTTAAAGTTGAAGTAGAAGAAGTAGAAAAAGAACAAGAAATATTTGTACCTCCCAAGATGTATGGAAAAGTAAATAATTGACATAAATTATATTAAGTACTAACACTTAGTAATGAATAATGGCTTTGATGAAAATGAAAAAAATTATCAATCATTATTTTAAATCATTTAATCATAAGAAAATGTTTGACATTTCTTTTATAAGTGAAACATTTAGTTTTGTTTCTACTTAAGTGTCCTTGGTGTCTACTACCAATAACAGAAGATCATATACATGAAATGGTCAGTTGTACGAACAATTGTGGTCGCATGTTTCACAAAGAATGTGTGGAAAAATTGAATCCAGATTTTAACAGAAATAATTGGATCTGCCCTGAGTGTAGCAAAAATCTAGCCAATTGCTTGATTTGTGTTGACTTAATAAGGCCAAACGAAGCTACTTTAGATTGCATAGTGTGTGGTGTTACGGCACATGAGGATTGCACAAAGGACACCATGGAAGAAGATGGTGCCTGGTTATGTCCTGCTTGCAGAGATATAAGAGATATGGCTGCCTTAGAAGAAAAATTAACTGGATTGGAAATCGCGGCAGAAACAGCTTGTCAACGAATTTTGAGGGAATATAGAGAGGGTAAAAGGAAACCGTTAAAGAAGAAATTGTATACTTTAGGGGGGGTATAAAACAAGACTGTTGATGCGTCATCTCTCAGTGTAAAGCTGATTTAGAATGGGAAATAAATGTTTTTTTTGTATAAGAAATGTCTGATTTGCATTTTTTTTTATTTTATTTAAATTATGTGTAAGCCATTATAATTTACATATTAAGATGATTAAAATATGCTAATATATTTTTAAAAATTAATTATTGAAGATTTATTTATTTTGTTTCTTGTTTTATTAGATTCCAGCAGCTATTTTCTCTTTTCGTACTGATTATGAACGGAATTTGGCATTCAATAGAAAACTTGCTCGTTTGGAGGCCGAAAGAATAGTTAACAGACAAAAGATTAAAGAACGTCGACTGCGCCATTTTTTGTCGAACTCTATTACCTCAAGTGAAAAGAAATTAGATATAAAGCGACGATTAATTCCACCAAAAATTTACAGCATATATTCCTGTATTTCGCAACTTGATGAAGGACAAATTGCTTTTAAAAAGCCGACTCCACGGCCCTGTTCTACTGAATTTGTACCATGGCGGCCTGTTTGTGTGTAGAAATTATTTTGTGGCATTCGGTTTAATTCAACAAATAAATTTTTAATTGCGGGTGAAAGTTGTGCCGATTATTTGAAAGATTCGCGACTTTAAAAATATAAAAGATAATTAAAGTTCACATGTTTATGAGGAATGAACTTTTGTTTATTCTCTATGCTTTTACATTTTAAAATAAATTTAAAATAAAAAAAAATCCAAAATAAGTCGTTAGGAATCAAATAATTTAAAATTTGTAAATACTTACGTCATAAATTTTAGTTCAGCTAAATCCCGGATGAGGGCAGTATAGTAAATCAGACTGAATAACAATAGAATAAGCCAGTTTGTGTGTTGGTTTTTTGTGGTAAAATGGGTGATACAGGTAATTGTTTTAATGAAATTATCAACTTGACTAACTACAAAGTAGTTCTAATGGTATATGTATACAGATATACAATTGAGCGATGCTGACAAAGCGCGAATGGAGAGAAATCGGCAACGTGCGTTACTGCTTCGTCAAGCACGCTTAGCTGCTCATCCTTTTGCAAGGTTGTAATCAAAACAAAACACAAAATAAACTGAAGTTTTGTTAATGAATCATTCTACACCTCTCGCAGGGATAGTCAAATAAAAAAACCTGGTGAATCAAAGTTAATCGACACACATGGTGGATTCTTTTTGGAGCCTGAAGAAGAACAATCACAAAACAAATTAATTAAACCAGTTTTAGACGGACCAACTTTAGACGGTGATACCGTAAATTGCGATATATGTGAAATACCGTTTATGGATTCCTTCTTATTTGCTAAATTCAACGAACCAGTTTGTGACAAGTGTAAAGATGGAGAAGATAAACATAAATTGATAACTAAAACTGAAGCAAAAAATGAATATTTGCTTAAAGACTGTGATTTAGAAAAAAGAGAACCACCACTGATGTGTATAAAGAAAAAAAATCCCAGACAATCTTCATGGGGTGAAATGCATTTGTATCTTAAAAGTCAGGTGATTAGGAGAGCTCTGGAAGTGTGGGGAAGTGAAGAGAAATTGGAAGAAGAGCATGAAAAGCGATGTGTAACACGAGAGAAGAATAAACAAGTTAAATTTAATAAAAAAGTTAAAGGTGAATTATTATTTATTTAATTGTTTCCACTGTTTAATTTGTTAAATTTGATTTCAGAATTACGTCGTGCAGTGCGGAGTAGTTTGTGGAAAAAGGAATCAAGAGATCATGAGCATCAATATGGTGATGAAAAATATTCGGAAGATGATGATATGTATTCTAAAACATGTTTGGAGTGTGGTCATACTTTGTCATATGAAAAAATGTAATTATGTGTCTTTTTTAATTTTATAAAAAACTTTATATTATATTAATAATCATTTAATTTTTTTTTCAAACAGAAAATTAATAATGTGTAAATTATTTGGTAAAAATTGTGAATTTAAGTACTCATTATTGTCATGAATATTAGAATTTTATTAATTTTTAATTAATACATAGCTCCTTTATCTTCTTCGTAAAGGAAATAAATTCGAACAATTCCATCTGGTGTATTAACATCTTCATAATGTCGTATTAATAACATGGCACCAATTCCATATGCAAAACTAGGTATTCCTAAAATAAAAATAATACAATTAATACGTTTGAAATTATAAAATGGGACAAAGCCATTTCGTGTTATTTCTCTTATATAATAAATAAATAAATAAATAAATAATATTATACAATTGATACATACGTTTTTATTTCTTAAATTGAATATTACAAGAGAAATATAAAATGGCATATCTAAAAAATTTGAATGAACCTAAATTTATTATTTTAATTATACGGAAAAACCAATCTTCAATTTTAAGATCTTGATATGGTCGTTTGCTACAGTGATATTTAATGTAAGGATGACAACCAGTTCGTAGGATGTGATAATTATGTCCATTTACAGTCCAGTTGAAGTGCGATAAACCGAATTGATCATTGGTTATTGAACTCTTTTTGACAAAATACGATGTCCATGGAGGGAAATTTCGTTGCTTTAAGTGGCTTGTGAGAACTAACGATACCTTAGGTTTGTTCATTAAGGTTCGTGTTAACAGCATCGTAGACATTAATGTCGCAGATTTGTTTGTTGATGTAGAAATATTTGAAGCAGTCGATCGTGATTTGTGTCGTGCGTGGTTCTGATGAAAGAGGGCGCTGAGCTTATCATAAGCTAGCACCAGATAACTTTTTTTAGCACTTTACTAATACTTATTACAGCGTTTTAATTTACAGATGAATTATTTATTTTTTGAGAATATATTATTTAATTGGAATTTTTTTTCTTTGCAAAAACAAAAAAATAATAATGCTTCAACCCGTAGCATTCCAAACTGCATCATAACTCTTTGTTTAGTTTTCTAATCTATTATTGTCGTAATGTTTGATTTATTTATGCATTTCTTATCAATGATTACTCTGTCCAACCTTTACTTTCTCTTAAAGCATGGCTATAAAAGCGAATTCCGCAAATTTCTATTTTCTAGCTAAGCTTTAACACTAAATAAAAACTCCAACAGAAAATGAGCAAAGTTTCAAACATGTCGAAACGACCAGTTGTATGCGGAGCAACTCGTCCGATACAGATGATCTTAGCCAGAGAAACTGGTAATAACAATAATCTAAATTTAAAAACGATGTAATTCTACATTACTGTACTTTCATTCATTATTTTTCATTTATTAACAGGTCCTGGACCTGCGGCCTATAATTTGACCAAACGCATTGGTTCCATCAAAAGAAGTGAAACAAGAGTAAATTCGCCTGCATACACATTAAAAGGAAGAAGCACATTTGAATGTAGTAAGCTGTGTATTAATTTATTACGTCAACAATATTAAACAAACTTAATCTTATCTTAGAAAATGATGTGCCCGGACCAGGGGCTTATGATGTACCTAAGGGTGTTACAAGATTTGGATATGACATAGGACGCGAATACAGTCTTGGCCCCAAATTACCACCACCTAAGAGTATTATTTACGCAATTAATTAGGATAATTAAATTAATGTAATTATTTTTGCAGATTATAATGCAACGCCAGCACCAATATATTTTCCAAGTGAAATATGTAATAAAAAGAAATCACCTATTGGGAAAAAGCTTGAACCGTTTACGGCAACTGCAACTCCAGCACCAAATTCTTACACTTTACCACCAGCAATTGGTTATCAACTTGCAGTTTATCATTCTAATGATGGATTCTGTTTAAAAGGTCGTGTGAAATTTGGTAGTTATATACAAACATCTTTAACTCCTGGTCCAGTTGCTCTGCCCGAAATGGAATTATGGAAATCACATACACCTCAAATTGTAATCGGTCTGAAAACTAAGGTTTCTGACAAAACCATTAGTCCTGGACCTGCAGCTTACCAACCAACTAAAGTGAATGCTACGAAATGCAAAGCTCCGTCTTACCATTTTGGATGTAGACATTCTACTTTTGTTACCCCGTTCATCTTAAAAAATAATGACCAAGATAATTCAGTTTTGAAATGAATAAATTTTAAAAATTATTGTACATATTTCTGGATTGTTTTTGTTAAGTATATTAAATAATATTTAAAATTATCAGAGAATAAAAATTCAAAAATGTGCTCAATATAGTAGTCTTAGAAAATATTATGTACAGAAATTTTGGTATTTTTAAACAAAAACATTAGTTGAAACAGGACTTTTAACCCGTATTATTGTGGCATGAACATCTGCATTTCAAAGAAAATTACACTAGATGGCGCTTAACTAGTAGATAACATCACAGCCGACTCAGTTGATTATTTAGCCTCGAGTTTCTATAGTCAACCATTATTGCCATTGTCAACATTCACCTTCACTTAACTTAAAAGATCTTACTTTAATGAGTAGGCAAAGCCGTTTTTTGATCGTAAAAAAAACAAGTATTATTAGGAAAAAATTAAGTATGGTTGATCTCCTTGCATGCTGTTTCTTATATGGTGAAATAAATGACTTTGTTAATTTTTGAATGACTGCGAAGATAAACTGATAACTTGAGCTACAATGAGTAGTAGTGATGAACGGATAAAGTTAAATGTTCGATTTGTATCAATTTCGCATATCAATAATATTAAACAAATTTAATTTTCTCTTAAAACAGTATGGGCCGGGACCAGGAGCTTATGCAATACCCGATGGTGTTACAAGATTTGGTTGTGATATAGGACGCGAATACAGTCTTGGTCCTAAATTACCACCACCCAGGAGTATTATTTAAACCTTTAATTGTCTGAATCAAATTAATATAACAGTTAATTTTACAGATTATAATGTGACGCCAGCGCCAATATATTTTCCAAGAAACATATTTTGTAAAAAGAAATCAACCTTAGGACTAAAGTACAAACCGATACCTATACAAAAGTTTCCAGCACCAAATGCTTACGCTTTGCCTACAACTATTTATAAAACTGACAATGGATTCTGTCTAAAAGGACGGGAAGAATTTGGTAGTTATATACCAAAATCTTCAACTCCTGGTCCAAGTGCTGTACCCGAAATGGAATTCTGGAAATGGAATCCTCCTCAAACCGCCATTGGAATAAGACCTAAGGTTTCGAGTAAAACCGTTGGTCCTGGACCTGCAGCTTACAGGGCAGCTAAAGTCAATGCTACAAAACCGAAAGCTCCAGCTTACCAGTTTGGACGTAAACATTCTGATAAGATTACTCAATTTTTCTTACAAAGTAATGACTAAAGATAAAGCAATTTTGAAAAGTATAATTTTAATAATAATTGTTAATAAAATCAAAATTGTATTTAACAACATTAAAAATTATTAGAAACAGTTTTAATGATCCGTTTTATTTAATAAAATATTCATATTATAAAGGACTTGTAAATTTATTTCAGGTTACTACTTTATAAAATAATGAGTAATTTTTGTCACTGGTGCAACCAAGATTTAATCTTAGACATCTTAGAAGTAGAACTCGGGTTGTTCGAGCACTGCTTTGTTTGCCCATGGAATTCAGGATTTCCTTGAGTTTACAGCTTTTTTAGCAGTTGGCAGGATTTTGTAGTAAACCCATAACAAGACTAAAGCAGATAAACTGATACGAGCATTTGAAAGTGTCAGTAAATTACACTAGGTGGCGCTTAACTAGTGAACAAATTTTACAGTTTTTCTCTGAGTGTCTGCTCATTTCTGTCATGTTAAACTTTCATCTCATTTAATGACACCTACATTAGCAAATAATCCTTTCGGTCGTGGGAAAAATCGACTAATACCAGGAAACGATAAAAAATGATCTTCTGATATCCAGGCACGAGGTTTTATACGGTGACAAAACAATTTTCTGAATTTCTTCCTTGAATGACTGCCAATGAATAGTAACTTGAGTTACAATGAATAGTATACCCAAGGAACGGATAAAATTTAATGTCGGAGGAACAGTTTTTGAAACAACACGGAGTACAATCGAAAAACTAGGCAGCGATTATTTTTCCCGTTTACTAGATCCAAATTCAGCTTTTAGTCAGCCAACTGATGGCATTTATTTTATCGATCGCGATCCCGACTGTTTTCGGGTAATTCTTAACATAGCTCGGTAATAATTTTTTCTTTAACAACCTAATAATCATTATCATTAAACTTATATATTTATTTTTATTTAGATATGGTGAAGTGTTTCTTAACGATAGTAACGTTTCTTTGGAATTACTGGAAAGAGAAGCGGAATTTTATTTACTTAGTGACTGCTGTCGTACAATCATAGGAAGGTGAAATTAAAAGAAAGAAAAAATCGATTTGTTTAAAAACCACGCCTTAATCGTAGTATTAATTCAAAAAGAACCGTTTAATTACTTGAAACAAAATTTATTCTTATTATTTTTTCTTATTTCTAGCTACAAGAATGAAATACCAAAACGACACATAACTTCTGTGACGATGAACACTGGTGGTTCGGGATTATGTGTATGTTTGGAATTATCTCCAGAAGATTTTTTGAGCAGTCGAGCTGATTTCTTGTATCATCATGCGTGTCTGAAAAAGGAGCGGCAATATTTATTTGCTGGTGGAATGGGCTACGATTTAGTTTGTTCGGTTAATAGTGCTTGTCCAGAAACGTTGGTTAGGCCTAGAGAACCTTTGATGTGTTCCAGATGTTGCAGAGAAATTGATGTGAGCACACCTCGATCAGAAGTTGTTGACTGGTGTCATCGATGTAGGCGTTGTTTACGCTGTACAGATACTTTTTGTATTCTTTTAAAAAAATGAATTTGATTAAGTTATTTAATATTTATTTATATTGATATTAATATTAATTTTATAATTGATTATTGATTATTTTTATTTATATTGGTATTTTTAGTGTTTGAATTTTTGTGGATGATTTTCTTAAGATGACAATTTAAATTTTAAATTGTTTGATTTTGAATTTATTTTTTTAAATATTTTTATATTAACTATAAAGGTATAGTTGTATTATTATTTGCTCATGTTTTTCTATTTATTATTCCTTTTATTCTTATGTAGTGAGTCATACTTATCATCTAAAATTGAAACGGCGTATTTAAACGTATAATTTAATTATAAGAATAGAGAAAAGTTTAAAATACTGAATTGTCTTAGTGTAGTTTATTTTTCACTTTGACTTTTGAAGTTAAGTGTGGTGCTCGTAGACTTGTGTAGGAGGAAATGGAACAAAAAAAGAGACCTAGGCATCTTCCTGCAAATGATAATAAAATTAACTTTTCATATAAAACGTGAGCCAGATAATTGAATAAATTATGAGTTATGTTGATGTGTTTGCATGAATGTTTTCATAAATATCGATGTCATTTCTTGAAAATTGAATTCAATCTATAACTTAACTAGCTTTATACGTTTTATGATATATCTTATATTGTTCAGTGTATCTATTTAATGTTTTTTGATACTTTATTTTTGTATGACATCAATAAATGGCAAATCTAGTCAAAAAATTTCAGTTTTTTGAATATAATTATGACTAAACTATAAAATAGTTTATTTAATTTAAATTTTAGTTGCTCACTGAGACTACCGTACAAAAGTAATATAATAAACAATAAATAATGCTACAACCTGAATAACTTTTTTTGAACAAATATTAAATAAACTGATTTGATTACATAAATTAAACTAATAAATGTTTTTATTAAAACTAATCGCTTATGCAACAAACATCAATATAGCTCTCAACTAAAAACAATCTAGCATAAAACGTTAACCTGGAAGTCATACAGTCTGTAGATATAATGCAAAAGTTCCTCCCGGAAGTGCCGTAACTGAGCTCAACGCCTTGCTTCCTGTATTTTAGTGGTGTGACCATGTGATATCTGGTTCTTCCAACTCGAAGTTTTGTACACACTCTCATTTGTCTACTCTATTCATTATATAAGAAAATGGAAGACATGGGAATATATATCACTCTTTTTATAATAACTTTTCTATTCTCTCTTTTTATGTCCTCTCATATAATTCGTTTCTACGTCAAATTGTTTGCTCATTACATGGTCATAATAATGGCTGCTCTTTTGCCAATTCCTTTGGCCATATTTCGGCCAAACGACGTGAGAAATACGAGGTGAGAATTCAAATTCATGTGCAGACAATTAATAGTGAATGATTTAATTTATAAATTTTATAATTATTATATTATTATTTTTATTTTCAGAATGTGTTCATTTGTTACATTGCACTTAGTCAAACTTTTTCAAATGACCTTTGAAGTACGAGGAGAAGAATATGCAAATAAAGACGAAGCTGCTATCATTGTGTGCAATCACCAGAGTTCACTTGATGTTACTTGTAAGAATATTTCTGTCATGTTTTAAAATTTTTATTTATAAGTTATTTTAAAGTAATTCATAATGAAAGTTGTAAAAACATTTTAAAATAACTTGTGTGGCAGTTACCCATTGCGTAAGTTGTTATCATAACTTTACACATGTTATCATTTTCACTTATCTGATTTAGTAAATAGTAAGTTTTATTTTTTACTATAGCTATGATGAAAATATGGACAATTATGCCAAAAGGTGCACCAGTTATAAAAAAAGAACTCATGTATGCCGGTCCGTTTGGAATTTGTGCATGGCTTTGTGGATCAGTGTTTGTCGACCGATCGAACCCGGATCGGGCAAAGCAATCGCTTAGTCGTGCTCTTGATTATCTAACTGATAAAAAAGTAACATTTAAAATATAACGTTTTAATTTTAAAATTACCGGTATTTAATTTTATATTTTCTTTTAAAAAATTATTTTAGATCAAACTTTGGTTTTTTCCTGAAGGAACACGTAACGATTCAGGCACAATGTTGCCATTTAAAAAAGGCGCTTTCCATTTGGCAATTCAGTCTCAACGCCCGATTCTTCCAATGACAATATCTTCCTATTCTAGTTTCTACAATAAACGGATCCATAAATTTGATAATGGCGGTAGATATTTTTTTATTTAAAAAAATAATAGAATCTATTTTTATCAAAATAAATTTTTACAGGTAAAATAATAATCCAAATACTTCCTCCTATATCTACTGAGGGATTAACTGTTGATGATATTAATGAATTGATGACTAAAGTTAGGTCACAAATGGAACAAAGTATAGAAAGTACTTCCAAAGAGTTAGAGGCAGCTATTGAAGCCAAAAAATTGAAATGATTGTATATTTTTTTCTTCTATCCCGTCCCTATTCTGATAAATGTTTTGTTAGTTTTATTTTATATGTAATTCCCACAACAATTAGGGTCGTTTTTGTGCTGATATTATGGGATTTTGTTACTGTTTAAATGATTCCAGTTGATAATGACTGTAAATATGTTTATTGAATCGTATCAAGAGTTTTGGATATAAGATAAATAAATATATTATGTTTCAGTGATTTATGTTACTTTATAGCAATAGTTTACATTATTTTAATGAGTTGTATTTTAAATACAACTTCTTTCTTAATCTTTAAAATAATTTTAAAATTTAAATATTTAGTAATTTTATTTTAATAATTGAATTATTTTTAAAGTCAATTTGAAATGTGCAATTGAAAAAAGCACAACAGATGTCTGTCTGCTTAGATTTGCTTTGTGTTTGTAATAAACAAATTACGACACGTGTGGCCTTTTAAAAGTATCAGCAAACAATAAAATGCAAAACGTTTGTGATAAAAATCAGTTTTAATTACAATATTTTTTTTCTTTTTGAATGGTTTTAGCTGGGCCATCTTAAAACATTTATTCTTACATCAGGCGCCCTTTTTGATAATTAAAAAATAAATTATTTTTATTGTCACATTAGAATATTGTTTTTTGGTGTTGGTAATTATGAAATTTTTATTTATAATACTTTGTTTTGTAACATTGGCCCTATTAGTCCAATGGTTAAGGTGGCACTGGGTTTTGGACGAAAATGCCACTTTCAGATAACTTTATGGTGACATTACTTGAGATGACAATGATCAAATCAGAATATTATTAAAACTAAGTTTAATCTATACATCTTTCACTCGATTTTTAACTTCCACATGTAATTGATCTATTTATTTTTATAAATTTTATAACTAGAAGTAGATGAACAAATTAATTATGTCATTATGACTGAAATCATTTTTTGCATTTATAATAAATTATTTAGTTTAGTTTAGCAATTTTTTAGTGTATTTATAGAGCACTAATTATTTAGATTCCTAAAGAATATGACGATTGTACCGCCATCTATTGTGGAAACTTTAACGTTACGCTAATTACTTTGCATACGAATTATGAATTTCTAATTAAATGACCCAACCGTCACATTTTCAGAAAGTTTGAAGTCGACTAATTGTCATTTTTATACGTTGTATAAATTCTAAACAACACTATTTCTGTAATTTTTGCATATAGGTAGGACAAAGTGTGAGTGTATATAGACTCACACTTAATTAGTTGTAACTAATTAAACTTCTATAAAAAGCAAAAAAAGCATGCTTAAATTTGATAAATACTATTTTCTATTACTTGCATATTTTTATCATTAATTTATGTACACTAAGCAGATACGACGATTCATTCAGCATTTTCTAATTGCTACAACAGCTAGATTACCAAATCGGAAATTGAGACATTTTTTTATTTATTTTGAAATTGGGAGCATATAAGTTCAAAGATATAAAAATAATTTTATTATCTTATTGCAATTTATAGAGCTTATACATTAATAGTTTACTGGTATCGTAAGTAGAGTTTAGACATTAATATCGGAGTGTATACTTATATCGTAAAGCGCAAATGTGAAAGTAAAAAAGATTTTTCAAAGTTGAGATGACAATGCAAAAAAATTAACATAATATAGAACGCAACATATTTTTTAAATTATGTAATAACCAAATAAAGTCAGAAGATGACTATGCTTAGGTAAAATTGTATAAGGATGCACAAGACTCACAATGTTACCTCGTTTAAAGTGCAAAGGTTTAAATTAAAAATTGAATTACAAAATTTATTAAATTTATCACTACATCTGAAGATCTAAGCACTTAAACATGTTACACATCATCACCATATTAAAATAATATGCCATTCAAAACTGCTCACATGCGAATAGGGAAGGGCAAGGCTAATCTATCTGGTAAACAGTTCACATGTTTCTGCCTTTTATTGATTATTTTATTTTTTCCCTGTATTGATCACAAATCTCCCTTCATATGGGTGGAACCATTTTATACTTGAGTACAACGACACTACAAATGCCTATCTGCATTTCTTTTTAGAGCCTTCATCAAAAATAATCTTTTTTACTTCTATTTTCTGATTACTCCGCTTTATTACAACTAAGTACTGGCATTGATTACTGAAAAATCTTTCCAAATTGAGTGTAACAAAACGAGCATTGAAGAGAAACACACCTGAACACACACACGCTATGACAAGTTTGTGTAGGAAATTCTGTGATGTGCTCGTATTCTAATAACTTACTGTCATCCACAACTAATATTTTCTTCAATTTTTTAATGGTAAGTAAAATTAAGATAAGTATTGGTAAATAAACAATGTTCCAAGACGAATTTTGGATTTGTTGCTGACAAATTATAATTACCAAATTCTTAGAACATTTTTTATTGCACAACAAAATGTAATCCGAATTATTGATTTTGTTATACTAATCATTTTATATGATTTTAATAGTTGATTTTAAATATTCATTTATATTTACGATGCGTAGAAATTTTATTAAAATTAATAAGTTGTCTTTATTTATTAATATTGATTACTGTCCTGTATAATACATGTTTTAATTCAACCAATTAGGACAAGTAAAGAGAAATGACAGTTTTCCTGTATTTGCACGAATAGTCGTTTGATCGTGCCAGGTAATCTGGCAGTATTGAAACTGTGATTCAAAAAGAGAAAAGACGATGAAAAGAAATCTCTAAAATAGTTAATTACCCTTCTCTTATCAGAGAAAAGATATCACACATTTTATTACAACACTTCATAATATTGTATTAAGTTAATCACATTTTCAATAAAAAAATAATCACTGTAAAACCTCAAATACTATAATTTAGTTTTGTTACTAATAAGTAAAACAAAAATAATTTTGCTTTTTTATTTCAGGTGTAAGGTTAAAACTACAACTCTAATGTTGGTTGAAACCAAACCCAATCAAACTATGCTCATAATATTTCAACCATGTCTCTGTTAGAGCAAAAAAGACTGCAGTGGGCAAAAGAAAAAGGTGAAATATAAAGAATTTAATATTAAATCTACTTAAAATTCAATTAAATAACTCTTAATAATAAATCAAACAGCTCAGATGAAGGCAGAATGGAATCCTTGGGGACGGCCTGGATGTGGTGCTCCTTTATCAATGGAAAATGGAATTGCAACACGCAAGCCATTGCTTGATTGGAGCTCGACAACCAAGGTAACAATTCCTTTTATTCTCTTACAATAATTCTCTTTAACAGTTGCATTATTTATTTTATTTTTATCTTACAATCAATCCAGTAAAAGAAAAAAAGATTTATATATTATATAATAACCACTCTCCACAATACAATAACAAAAATTACTTTATGCAACTTTTGCTCCCTAAATTACTCTTTACAAAAATTGGACAAAAGAAACGAATAAAATTATTTATCTTTTCTTTACAGCCACGTCCAATTTCTCCAGATTCGACTAAGGTAAATGGTGATTCAGGGCGTCGACTCCCGCCACTGCCACTCACTGTCCAATCGTTCAACTCTAAGATGGGGGTTGGACCTAATTTCTCAAGTCCACTCCTTTTAGGGGTAGAGGAAAATAGTGTGGCATTAGATTAGTTAGCGCTTTATTAGTATTTATAGTGAGATAGTATTTTCTTTTACTTACAACCTTTCTTTTATCTTCAGATAGGAACAGAAGCTCCTTTTTCTAATATTAAAGATCAAGATACGAATTTTAAAGGTAAGACATTTTTTTCTAAATTAAACGAGTTTATAATCACTTAAGAATAGATGATAGAAAATAATCGTAGTTAAAATAGAACTTGGGGAGGGTAACGTGCCAATAAATCAATCCAACTTTGGTCAATAACACTTTATTGATCATCTAGATGAGTACACAGAAAATGAACTATCTTTTGTGTATTTAATCCATCTAAAAGCTTTATCACGAAATCACTTCAATTTTTTTTCAGTGACCTTTACAAACTGGCAGTTCATTTTACATAATTAAAAGTCTAAAAATTGAATTTTTAATCACTTAATTTTATTTTTCCATTTCCTAGATGAGAAAAAAGAGGATCAGGAACTGAATCACCATAATGAAATTGATTTTACCTATCAGAAATCATTAAATGTTAACAATTCCTTGAATTTACAACCGTCCGAAGGGCGACAGACACCAGGAAGTCTTTCACCCTCATTTTCAGTTTCACTGCCCTTGGGATCGCACACCAGTCTCCCTGCGTTAGAAAGCACAGACACAGGCCCATTGCAACGGTCAGATTTTATTTTCAAGTTTATTTTAGTATTTTAATTAATTTGACTTTGGATTTATATAAATTTCAGGTCCTTTCTTAGAGGCGCCAATGTTCCTTTAGATCCAGATCTGCGGGCAGAACTGGAATTAAAGCGTCGGAAGCAAAAGGAACAGCAACTAGCAATACAAAGTCAATTAGAAGAAAAGCAAAAACGAAAATTGGAAGAAAAGGAAAGAATTAGAAGAGAAGAAGCTAAAGAGGAGGAACAATTTATCCAAATGAATCAAAGATTACATCAGCAACAATTGCAAGAAGAAGAGCAAAGAATTAAAGTAGACAATTTAAATGAAATAATTCATCAATTTTTAATTTTTTTAATTTATTATGTAGAAATTTACTCCTGTGATTCCTCAGACACAGACGACAAATGCATCTGATGCGCAATGCAATGGGGATTTAGCGCAAAGTAAACGAGGTAAATGAAACAACTTCCTCAGGCACTGATTTAATGTAACCTAATTGCGTTAATTTGATTAAAATGTAGTGCAATCGATACCAACTTCAGTTGAAGCAAATGGAGATTCAGCATCGATTTCACCCAAAAGTGGGTTGAGTGACATTAACACGGATGTGAATAAAGTAATTATCGAAATCCCTCGAGTCGTTTCACCCTACATAGAGAACCGACTTTTAACTCCTACAAAATATAGAGGAACAGACACATATCTTCCCAGAGAATGCGGTACACAAACTGGTAATTCTCTCACATTTTATCTTTATTTTATCTTTTGTAGTCTCATAATTTTTAATTCACCAGATGCATTCTTATTCAACAAAAAAGATGTTGCTATTGATACAGATAAGGAATTACCAGACTCAACTAGAAGGTATATTACTTGATTTTTATAATTCAAGTAATTATAGCTAATCATTTCTCTTTTCTAAACATCTCAGGAGATCGAAATCAGATGGAAAAAGTAATAAACAGAATAAAGAAAGGGACCACGAAGCCAAACACAGGCCAAAGTGGGGAGCACATCAATCTCAAAAAGCATATCAAAGACAATCAGATAAGGAAGTGGCGTATCGTAGGCTCGAAGAAATGCGACAAAAACGGTTAAAAGATGAGGCTTTGATCCAATTAAATCAACCTCAAGTAGGCAATGGCCGAACCAGAAGCAGTGCAAGACATCAAAGGTATCTTCTAGCCAGGGAAACAACCTCACCAATCAGTGTTTCATCTTCCTATAGAAATCCTTCTCCTCGTTTATTGACACATCAGTCTTCAACAGAAAGTACTTATGATTCAAACACTGAAAGTTCCATAATAAGAAGGCAAAGACGCCAATGGGACAGCCCGCGTGGGGATGAACTGCCAAATTTTTATACTCAACCACTCGCTGGTCGTCGAAATTCAAGATCTCAATCTTCACAGTCCGTTGGACTCGACACACCAGATATTCGAAGTCCAGTGAAAATTACGCGGGATATATCTCCGTCCGCTCCAGGCATCTCAACTTGGAATTCGGCTATAGACTTGTATCAACATTCGGAACCGATTTATAAACACCGATTTCATAATAGTTTAGAGAATATGCGCATCGTTGCGAATAATGACAACAAATTGTTGCAAGTGAGGCATAATGGAGGAAGAAGCGATGCTTGGTCTACCCAATCAATGCCGATTGACAGGTTAGTGATAACATACATGTTAATGACGCACACAGTTGAGCAGTTTAGGGGAATATCACTTTCACTTTATATTTATCTTTGCACATTTTCTTATCAATTGTGACTGAATAACTAATAATTTTTTAATTTGGTGTATAGTTTTATTGAATTTCTATTGTTTTAAATTTTAGATACTCATTAGATTTTGTGCCATATTCAAGAAGTTCAGTAATTCTTGGAGATGGAACTGCGCGCTCTGCTCCTTTTGTACACAATCGAATTTTACAACAATTATCAACAATTCGACAGGGATTGCTCATGAAACAAAAAGAAATGGAACATTTTTTAAATGCTGGGCGAGAATATTCATTACCTGATAAAGCTTATGGAACATGATGATATCTATTTTTTTGTTTTCAATTTATATTTCAAACTCTCATGTTCAAAATAAACATCAGTTCGCATTTATTTTATTTTATTAATCATTCAGTTTTAAATCTCTATATTTGACTATTTGTCTTTCAAGTTAATGTTTTTTTGTAAATCCTACACACTTTAAAGTATTACGTTTATCAGGTTTTAATTACGTTAGTTTGACGCACTAAGTCATGTTTTTAAGTGCTCTGAATTATGTAACTAGATATAATTAAGATAAATTTGAGAACTCTTGCATCATAACATGACATTTGTTTTACCTTTTATTTTATTTTTAATTTTCTTTGGTTTAATAATCCTATTACTATAATTTATATTAACAGTTTTATAAAAATGTTGTGTATATACTTTTCTAAATATTATTTTCCATTTTAATTATCTCGACCTAGAAAACGTCATTTTTATAAAAAATAAATAAATTTTTAAATTTAATTTGCGCTTTTATGTCTAATCATTGCTCACTCACATCACCTTGAATCATTTCCTAATAAGTAGGTATGAGAACAAATATTTACATAACAGGATTGAAAAAACCTCATTTTCATAGAAACTAACAAAAATAATTTTCCTTTTGCCTTGTAACACAATTTTATTTTAAAATAAATAGGTGAGATTAAAAAATTAAAAACTTCTTATCAGACTTCCAAGAAATTTCTTGTTTGGATTTCCCATAAATATCCAAAGTCCGGATGAAAAGGTTAAGATGTCACAGACCTTGAACGTAAAGTTAAGAGGCGTATTCAACTTTGCTCAGTAACATCCTGCAGAAATGCCGCACAAAACAGGTGATTGCCAAAATACATTTTAAATAACTACATAAAACCTGAAAGCAAACCAGCTCTTCAACTCGTAACATTTAATGAAATTGAAGTTGAAGTGTAAATTACATAATAGGAAATTAGAACTTATTTTACATATTTGATTTTGTAATATATAATATATTTTATTTTTTGTTTTTTGTTTTTCTCCCAGGAAAGGAAAACGGTTCATTTCTACACTCCGCTTATATGACAGGATTTCAGTTTTCTCTATTTTTGTTACTGTCTGTGACTCCTATATTTGATTCCATACCTGTTGATGTTGGACTTTGTCAACCGAGACGTGTTAGATGTCAATGTGGAGATGTCAATTCGTATTCAATTCATATACAAATTCCGCAGTGTGTTTTCATACATTTTAATAACGATTATTTACGATATAATAAATTAATATTTAATATTTAATATTTAAAAAAGGTGTACAAGATTTCATCGATGGAAGCCGAAGTGCGGTAAATGTGAAGATGAACCACATGAAAGAGAACTCTGCGCAATATACCGCAATTGCCTCGATTGTGAACCTGACATGAAACAATGCCTTCGTTGTCCACTTGGAAGATATGGAACATGGTGTACTGGAGGTAATATATTAAATTAGTAACAAATTAATTATTCATTACATACCACTTTGTTGTTAATACATTTTAAATATATTTACACATTTGATATTTTTTAAAATCTACAAGAAAAATTAAAGATACTGTTTAATTCAAATACAATTTAATTTAATGTAATTGCAGTGTGTCCATCTTGTGCTAATGGAGGAACTTGTAACAGAGATACAGGTACTTGTCAATGTCCTGAAGGATTTACTGGCCAATCATGTGATCAAGGCACATGTAAGTAGATTATATTTTTTTATATTTTCCATGTTATTAATTAAACGTTTACTTTTTAAATAGACTGTTTAGCTCCTCACTCACACATCAATGGTGGAGAAGTGATTGGATGGACTAAGGAATACGCTATTGGTTCAAGTGTCACTTACAAATGTTATGATGGTTTTGAAATGCAAGGAGAATCAACTCTGTACTGTTTAGACACCGGATTTTGGAGCATACATCCTCCCAGTTGCATAGGTAAATTATTGGT
>JAQFZN010000118.1:0-50189 GCA_034687075.1 Geophilus carpophagus | reverse complement strand
TTTCTATTATTAAACATGTCAAAAAACAAATATTCACATGTTTAATATTCGAAAAATATCCTCTTTAAATAGAAAAATATCATTTTTGGGTTGTGTGCCCCTTTAATTGCTGTATATATTTTTTTAATTTTATTTATTTTTTTTTTTCAAATTATTATTTTTAACAAGGTCACAAAAGTTCCAGTGAGATCTTGTATAATTTATTCAACATGTGAAGTTTGTGCTAAGCTAGGACAAAATGAACCACTTGGTTGTGGATGGTGTGGAACATATTGTTCTCACAAAGATGAATGCAATAACGTTTCAATTTTTCGAAAAAATAGCTGTCCTCCAATTATTAAAGAGGTATAATAAATAATAATTAAAAAGAAAATGCTATGTTTACTAAAATTACTGAATATTCACTTTTAGTTTTCACCTAGTAGTGGACCACTTGAAGGAGGCACTGAGATTACAATTATAGGAAATTACTTTGGATCAAACCTAAATAAAAATGCGCAATTGAACGTATATATTGGACATGACGAATGCGTCATTAAAGATGCTAAATGGGAAATGGACAAGTAAGGTTTTTAATTTTTGCTAAAAATTAAAAATGTTAGAAATAATAATTAAATATTTTTGTTGTAGGATTGTTTGTATAACAAAACCGGTTAGTAATCCATTTGAGAACGTAATATCTGTTGTTGTATATGATCCAAGTAGAGTGGAAGGATTTGAAATTTTAGGACGTGTGTATTCATATCAACAAACATTTTCGTACATTGTAAGATCTATTTATAATGTTAATTTTGTTATTATTAATTATGTTTTAATATACAATTTATCATTAATCTTAACTTAAAGAAATCTTCTGCCTACAAATTTTATCCAAGTTATGGTCCATTTGCTGGAGGTACAAATATTACAATTTATGGTCATAACTTATCATCAGGAGCTACAAGAATTGTTTGGGTAGTTGGTATTGTGTGCGAAGTATACAAGTAATTCTCTATAGCAATACTGTAATACAATTTCAAAGCTTAATTTATTATTGTTACTATTATGTATTAGGATTACGCCTGATATTATTGAATGCACTACGGGAAATATGCAGATATCTGACACTTCTCTAGCATCTGAAAGTAACAGTTCAGTCTACATTCAAATTGATAATTCAGCGATCCAAGTTATAAATGATTTGGGTATGCCAGAAATGTTTACATATAAACGAAATCCAGTTATTAAACTCATCAAACCTGGAGCAAGTGTTTTGAGGTTTTTAAATTACTATTATTGTTATGTAATTTAAATTATTTTTTTTTATATATTTGCTTATTTTCAGTGGTGGAGACATTATTACTATTTCTGGTGAAAATTTGGATAGCGTTGCTAATCCTCAAATGATAGTGAGAGCTACAATTCCACCAAATTTGGAAGTAATGGAATTTATTAAACCGTGCATATCAGATTCATCGTTTTCTATGAGATGTTCCAGTCCGAATTTAACTTCGTTACCATATTTACCTGATGAAAAGGTAATTTTTTACAAAAATTTCTTAAAAATTAGAATTACTCAATCTATTTCTGCGTAGTTAAGCTTTACAGGAAATAGTAATATGGGCAGGAAGATGAGTTCCTTTTCCCTATTTCTAAGTATTTTTTTTATGTTTTAGTCTCCACTTAGATTGCATTTGTCTTTTATAATGGATGGAGTTACGAACTTAAGGAATTTGTATGCAATCAATGAATCATTCAGTAGATTTCTGTATTATCCTGATCCGGTTTACAAACGATTTCGTAATCAGAGTATGGCAAAAGACGAGCAGTTACTTTTAATTGAGGTGTGTACTTATTTTTTAAACGGAATTAATGTTTGTTGATAGTTTGTATAATAATTCGATATTTTCTTTGTTCATTTATCAGGGAAAACACTTAAATTTAGTTCATCAAAAGGAAGATGTAAAAGTTATTATTGATAGTAACCGTACTTGTGTTGTGCAAGAACTGACTTCGAATCATTTGAAATGCAAATTACCTGATGGTTTAGGAGAAGAATTTAGAGTGGAAGTAAGTAATATTAATTAACTCGTTATTAATATTGATAATAGTAATAAATAAATGAAAATAATCATCTAAAATTTTTAATTTAATTTTTATTTATTAGGTTATTTCAGGTAATTTGACATTTGATCTTGGATATCGAAAATATTCTTCAACTACTGCAAATATCAATAATATAATACTGTTTAGCCTTCTTGCAGTATTAATTATTGTGGTATTAGCATGCTTGTATCAATGCTACAAATGCGGATGCCATTTTTTCTGGAAGATATTTGAAGGTAAAAAAGACTCGGGTCTTGCTGTTCAGTACATTTCAACAAGTCAAGAAGATTTGGATATACGAATCCCTAATGGAGGACCATGCGGATCAAATGGTAGTTATTTAATATTTTGACAGTTAGTAATTTATTGTATAAACTAATAATTAATTAATTATTTTTCAGATTACATGCACTTAAATTCAAAACGTCAGCAACCTCTTGTTGCACGTGATGGTCGAAAATACGATGAAACAGTGCGACAATTCGAAGCAGAAAAAATTTTATTTCAAGCTGATCAATTACAAATTGGTGCAATTATTGGACAAGGTATTCATACATCAATTATTAAACTTAAATTTTTGTTTTTACACATTTTTAATTTTAATTTTAATTTTAAATTTAATTTTAAGGTCACTTTGGATGTGTCTATCATGGAATACTTAGGTTACCAGGCAAAGATGATTGTACTGAAGTTGCTGTTAAAACTATTAATCGTAAGTTAATTACGTAGTATTTAAATATTTTTAAGAATGATAAAATTAATAACTTAAATTGTTTTCCGTAGAGGAACATTCAGGAGAATACGATATAGAAGGATTTTTAGATGAAGCTCTTATGATGAAGGATTTCCATCATCATAATGTGTTAACACTTGTTGGTGTTTGTGTACAACTCGATGGAACACCAATTGTAATCACACCATACATGAAACATGGAGATCTCTTATCATACATTCGTAGTGAATACAATGTAAAAGCTTGTTACTATTTCAGTTGAGATTCTTTTTGTTTTAATTTATAATTAAATTGCTATTTTCAGCATCCAACAGTTAAAGATCTTGTTAACTTTGGAATTCAAATCGCAAAAGGCATGGAATACTTATCTGGACTTAAATTTGTACATCGAGACTTAGCTGCGAGAAATTGCATGTTAGACGAAGATTTAACAGTTAAAGTTGCAGATTTTGGCCTTTCACGTGATGTGTACGAAAGCGCATATTACAGTAGTGATAATAAAAAGACTAAATTACCTGTCAAGTGGATGGCACCTGAAAGTCTAGAAAAAGGCCAATACAGCACCAAATCTGATGCGGTATTATATTTTTAAAAAATGTTGCAATAATTTTATTAAGCATAACTTTTATTTTTAGTGGTCTTTTGGCGTCGTTCTGTGGGAATTGCTAACCCGTGGTGTCTGTCCTTACCCTGAAGTAGATAACTGGGATATTGTAAGATATTTAAACGCAGGTCGACGAATGCCAAGACCTGTATATTGCCCAGACTTATTGTAAGTTAATAATAATTTAAATTTTTTATCCAATCAACTTAATCTGTAATAATTCAATAGGTATGAAGTAATGCTGCAATGTTGGCGTAAAGATTCTCATGCAAGACCAACTTTTACTGATCTCGTTGACAAAATAGAATCAATTATAAATTCACTTGAAAAAAGTGGACATCAAAAACGTGTAGGTTTAGCTGTCACTTATGTTAATCACCCATTACCAGAGGATATAAATGATGAAGAACCAGAGATAAATGCTATTACAGTCTAGTAGATGTAAATAATAGTAGACTGTGGTGAGTTCTTCCAGTACAAAATTGAGTAGTCACAATTACAACGATGAATTAATACGGAACTCATTATTACTTCTGGATACCGGTCTTCTACTTCAGAGAAACTTCCATATAAATGATATCAAAGTGAGTTTTGATGTTTTGTGATAATCGTTTCTCCAAGTGTTGTAAAAGTGCCAAAGACTGTCCGGCTTTATTTTAATATTAACCCAGCATTTAAATAAGGCAAAATAGAAATATTTTTTTAGTACAATAGCTGTATAAAGTAATTTTATCCGCTGATTTTATCTTAAAGGTTTTGTTGAAGTGAAAAATTGTGCGGAATTAACATAAATTTCTATTATGTGGCGTAAATTTTTATCAAATCAAAGAAAGTTGATTTTACAATTTTTATCCACTTTATTTTAAGAAACAAAAAACTTTTGTAAATTTTTTTTATTGCTAAACTTTTATCATGAAAAAATAATTAAATAAAAAAAATTAAATTCACGCATTAGCATTAAGATCTACTGCTCGCATTGCTCCATCAATACGGATTGTTTCTCCATTCATCATTGGATTTTCAATTATAAATTGAACCAAATGAGCAAATTCCTCCGGTTCTCCAAAACGAGATGGAAGTGGTATTGTATCTTCTAGAAATCGAATTATATCTTCAGGTAGGCATTGAACTAATGGTGTATTGAAAAGACCTAATTAAAATACAAAAAAATAATAAAATATAAGTAAATATAAATATGCATTTTTTATATAAATTACCCGGTGCAGCTGTACAACATCGAATCCCATGACTTGCTAAATCTCGACATAAAGGAAGCGTCATAGCTACGATTCCAGCTTGGTTAGATGAAAATGGCACTTGACCTGTTTGTCCTTCAAATGCAGCGAAAGATGATGTGTTTATAATAACTCCTCTTTGCCCATCTTCATTTGGATTATTTTTTGCCATTAAACCAACAGCTAAACGAATTACATTAAATGTTCCTGCTAGATTTACATTTTGCAACTTTTGGAAACAATCTAACTGTACAGGCGTTCCTGTGTGAAAGTTAAATAATTTGAATGCTTCTGCCAGTCCAGCACAATTTACAACAACATCTAATTTTTTGAAATTAGATTCAAGTAAATCCATACTTTTCTTAACATCGTCCTCATTTGTAACCTAAAAATACGCATTTTAAAAGATTATACAAATGTTTTTAATACCATTCTTGCTGCTGTGAGTAGTTACATACGTCTGTGGGTGAAAAAATTGCATTTTCTCCTATTTCTGTAGCAACTTGTTTACCAGCTGAAGTTTTTAAATCGCATATAACAACTTTGGCACCTTGATTAACCAGTCTCTTCGCAGTTGCTAAACCCAAACCAGAAGCTCCACCTGTGACTAGTGCAACTAATCCCTGTAATGAAAAAAGCAGAAACACGTGAGCAAATAATGTCAAGTTGTATAGTTTAATGCTTTGTTTAATGTTTTTCAGTAAAGAAACGGTGCTCTATCTAATATCAGAATAACTAATTTTTATAAAATGTCATGAAAGATACACAACGATAAGAAAGTAGAATTCTCAGGGAAATTATTTACCGAAAGTCCTCGTATAGCATTCATTGTCAAATAAATAAAAAATGCCAAGCTAATATTTCAATTTCATTATCCAGCACTAGAAAGAACGCACGTTTTTTTAAGTTCTAAGCTAAGACCTATGCACAATCTAAGGAAAATTTTTAATTAATTAAAAATAAAGCAAAATTGCATAAAATATTTTAAAAAATATCGTATTATTGTTTTAACTATCAAATATTTTCTAGCATTTCTTACCAGCAAATCAATTTTTTAAAATGATGTTTAATTTGGAGTACGGATCTTTCTCTAGAACGTTTAATAACAGCGCCATCTAATTTCAATAATGGTAAGTAATTTTTAAAATATCTTGAAGTAAAAATAGTTTATTGTTGGCATATTGCTTTTAATTTGAAACTGTTGCATTTATAACAAAAAGATACATTACTTTGTCTGATTACTGAATCACAAAATCAATTTTTCTTCTACTCTGTGAATCAATAAAATCAATAAATTCCAACTTTGTTTATAAAAGAGGTGGAGAACGAAAGCGACCTAATTACAACCGGAAACTACGTTGCTCAAGGCTACCTCGACCCCGCCTATTTGGTTGCGCTTAAGTTCATGGCACGATTCTTTTTTTTCTACCTGAGAACTAAAAGTAGACTTGGATTTTAACAGGTTGCTTTAAATTTGGTACAAGCACGAGAAGCTGATCCACCTTTCACACTGGGTTGCTTTCCGAGCGTCGCTTCTCGCAATAAACAGAAATTTGTTTTAGAAAGTCCTAGCGAGAAATCGGAGCAGGAATCTTCAAAATACCGGAAAGCAAACTCCGCTATGAGTATCAAAAGCAAACATTCGATAGTCAAACCATCAGACTTGCTCATGGAAGGATCGTCTCCAGAAATGGCTCAGTTTGAAGAATCTACTAGACACGTTATCGTCATTATGGGTGCTTCGGTAAGTTATTTACTATTCATTAAATTTAAATCTTAAAATTTAAAATAATTTAATTTTGCTCCCTGGTTACAACACATAGAAATGACAAGGCACTTTTTTTTCACTACAAGGAAGAATTATTTAATTTATACACAGTTATGCAATGAAAAAATATTAATATTTAATTTTTCAACCTTATTACAATTTTTATTTGATACGGTTCATTTAAAATAAACACAAGAAAAATGATTTCGACGAGGTTGAATAATGAATTAAATTGCTTGATTGTTTCCATTCCTTTTTACAGTTTAATAGTTAAATTGTAAAAAGAAAATTAGACATTGTTGCATATGATTAACAGGTGAATTGTGCGTAACATTATTGTGCTAGAGGAAGCATCGCTGAATGGCATGTCAAGGTCGATTGATTATGTATAAAATAATAGTTTACCTTGGCTTCCCATAAAATCCGAAATTGCAAGTCATTTTAATGAATAGCTTAGAAAAAAAAGAAGAGCGAATTAAATGACTATCTTTTTGTATTGTGATGTAATATATCGAGTAACATAATGTGTAATATATTTACTGCAAAAGTGGGTGATAATGTTTATTCAGTAATATCATAATTACTGTGTTATCTGAAACGTGTTCAACGCCCTATATTTGCTTTAATTTTAATACTCAATAGAAACAGGTCACTTACAGTAATCGACTCCTTTATCGATTATCTAATGATAAATATTCTAATTGCTTTTTTTTAGGGTGACTTGGCGAAGAAGAAAATTTATCCAACAGTTTGGTAAGTTTATTTAAAAAGTTTATTTTTTTTTTATTACTTTTTTTTTTAAAATTAATTTTTAATTTTTTTATTTTTTAATAGGCGATTATATAATGAGAAGCTTCTTCCTCACGACACGGTTTTTGTTGGTTATGCCCGAAGTGCAATTTCAGTGGATTCTATAAGGAAAAATTCTGAGGAACACATGAAAGCGAGTATTTTAATTGTAAATTATAATAGTAAAAAAATTAATTATTTTTTTTTTTATTAATTATTTAGGTTGAAGATAATAATACTCGCTTGGATGACTTTTGGGTTGTTAATCATTATGTAAATGGTGCATATGATGAAGATTCTGGTTATCAAAAATTAAATGATATGCTAAACAAATTGGAAAATGGCGGCAAAGGGAATCGAGTATTTTATTTAGCTCTTCCACCAAGTGTTTTTGCTCCTGTAACATCGCATTTAAAAAGAAATTGTATGGCTCCGAGGTAAATATGGAAAATAAGAGCCATTTTGATTTATTATTTTAATTTATATTTTATTTTTAGAGGTTGGACTCGAGTTATAATTGAAAAACCATTTGGTCGAGATTTGCAGTCATCGGAGGTTCTTTCCAACCACCTTGCGAAATTGTTTAAAGAGGAAGAAATTTATCGTATTGATCATTATTTAGGCAAAGAAATGGTCCAGAATCTCATGACTCTTAGGTAAACATTTAATTTTGTAAATTTTTTTTTATTTTTATGTTTCTGAAATAAAATTTACTATTTTTGTTTAGGTTTGGCAATAAAATTTTTGGACCTACTTGGAATCGAGAACATGTTTCTTGTGTTATTATTTCTTTCAAAGAGCCATTTGGTACTCAAGGAAGAGGAGGTTATTTTGATCAATTTGGCATTATTCGGTATATGAAATTATAGAATTATGAAAATTTATTTATTTATTTTTAATATTTTTATTTTTAGGGATGTAATGCAAAATCACCTTTTGCAAATTTTGTCATTAGTAGCAATGGAAAAACCTGCTTCCACCTTACCTGATGATATTCGAGATGAAAAAGTCAAGGTACTCAAATGTGTCCAACCAGTTCGTATGGATAATGTAATTCTTGGCCAATACGTTGGTGATCCTAATGGCGAAGGAGATGCTAAAGATGGTTATTTAGATGATCCTACGGTACCAAACGATTCCGTCACAGCAACGTACGCAGCTGCTGTATTTCAAGTTAAAAATGAACGTTGGGATGGAGTTCCATTTATTTTAAAATGTGGAAAAGGTAATAATTAGTGATTGCAATTCCAGTATGCCATGCTATTTTTAAATACCGAAATACTGGTATTTAAAAAGAATAGCAAAGATACGAAATTTAGGCATCATATTTACTATGCACAGCTGTCCTTTTAATTTAAGTAATTGCAATTTTGAAAATAATTGTGCTGATATTTATAGTTTTTGGCATAAATTATAATTCTAAATAACAATTGAATTATCCATCATGTTACAATGATTTTATATTCATGGAAGTAATGTATAAAAACATAAAACAAACTTGTTTTTAATTATTTTAATGTAAATTTAATGCAAATGCAAAATATCAAAATATCATTATTGCATTTTTGGTCTCTTATTGCATTCAATAATAATAATTGATATTAATCATACTTTAATTCAAATTATATTTAAATATTTAAAAATAATATAAGTATACATGTTTTGTAGCTTTAAATGAACGTAAGGCAGAGATTCGTATTCAGTACAACGATGTGCCTGGTGACATATTTGACAATCAGTGTAGACGAAACGAATTAGTTCTGCGTGTGCAACCAAATGAAGCTGTGTATATCAAAATGATGAGCAAAAGACCTGGGATGGGTTTTGCAATGGATGAAACTGAGCTGGATCTCACTTACGGCAGCAGATATAAGGTGATAAATTGAAAATATGACAACTTAATGCTTATTACATTTATTTGACTATTTTTTTAATTAAACTGAATAGGATGTTCATATGCCTGACGCTTATGATCGCCTTCTGATGGATGTTCTCGCAGGAAACCAAATGCATTTTGTCCGTAGTGATGAATTGTCACAAGCTTGGAAGATTTTTACTCCACTTTTGCACCAGATCGAAACCGAACGAAAGAAACCAATTCCTTATGTATACGGAAGGTAATATTTTTAAAGTCGTTTTTGTATTTTTATTTATGTATATTTTATTTATTTTTTTCATAGTCGTGGACCAAAAGAAGCAGACGAACTTAGCCGTAAGAACAATTTTGTTTTTACTGGAACATACAAGTGGACCAAATGACAAACAAAGAGCTCTTTGTAATGTTTATGTAAACTTGAAGGGTTGTTGCTGCATATATTAATTATAGTTTAGTATTACTAAATATTGTTATTAATTTTTTTTTAATCTTTATCTCGCACAAAGACATTTAATTTCTTTGTTATCAGTATTTTTGCCTTATTAATAATGATGTATATTTTTTTAATGAGATTAAATTTATAAAAAGTAATTGTAGATTTTTTCTTGTTTTTGAAGTCCAATGTAGATTTAATTTATTGTCCAGAGAGGGCGCCCAATGTATCGCTTAAATGCGGAAAATTTAATCAAGATCGAGTGCTTCGATGTAAATTTATCAGTTCCTATTTCGGAATGAAAATTGCAGATAATTGTCTTCGCTTTTAAGAACGCAGAAAACAAGAGGTAATGACATTAAACATTAAAAGGAAAAATAAATGCAAATCAGGCATATAAGTATAGGCAAGTAATCGATTGAAATGTAGGCTTATTGCATTCATATTCGTGTCGACAGGTTAATATTAAGCTCTTCACTAAGTGTTTATCTTTTCAAAATCTATTTTCTCATAGCAATGAAGAAAGATTTCTATAAATTGACTTATAGAATATTTATGATTTAATACATTATTTTTAAAAAATGATTCAACATAATGAGAAACTTACATTTAATAAATTCGAAATTAAAACATATAAACAAAAATTGAGGAATGTTTTTAAATCTTTTAAAAAGTTAGTGAAAACATGCTTTATTACACAACATAATTTTATTTTTATCTTTACAGTTCTACTGCACCTCAAGAGAAGGCGCCACAAGCCCAATATTTAAAAGAATAGATTTCAAGAACCACATCACCGAATTCAATACAAAATCAAGTAAAACTTGATGTACTTGTATTTCGAATTGAAGTCTAAAAATGTGGTCACCACAAAAATTAAAAAAGAAACTGACTTTATATCTTTCACTTCATATAATGCTCGAAGCAACTTATCGTTTAACTCAACATGAAAAAAAAGACAAAAAGGTAAATTTTATTTAATACATAAATAAACTCTCACAACTTAGTCATTCTTTTTTCGTTTTCTGCGTTATCTATAGTATCACCTTAACTGATTAAAAAAAATCAGATTAACTGATGGCGATTTAGATTTAATCACATCATTAACGATGTTTGCTCTTTTTCTCGCTTCTTGCACTCCATTAGCCCCACTTTCTGCCGCTTTCGATTTTTCCGCGCAATTTCATCCCATTATTCTAGCAACAGATGTCGTTAAATATCCGAATCGCATAATACTTCTCAATTAAACCGATTACTGTTTATTACTATTTTCCGCATACCTTTACTTAAATCTATTGACCTTTAAAGCAATTATTATGTTTTTGGCCATCGACGTCGAGATAAAAATTATCAAAGCCCAGAATACATAAAAGTTAAACGTGTGAAAATAGCGTGGTTTACCTCTTAGGATTTGTACAAATCGATATTATCGATTTTCCCTTCGCCGTTGATGAGCCTGCATTTTCGAAATGACGTCACACAAAGGTCGCTGATCTTTGTGTTGATTGGCTGATTGTGATGAATAGGCGTGGTTCTGAGCACGGTCGAGATCCGCCTCTTGGCAATTTGAAAATGTAATTTTAGGACGAAACGCGTTTGCAGTGTAATTCCAATGTCAATTTAAAGAAGAAATCACCGAAGAAATTACCAAATCGAAAACACGAAACAATAAATTTCTCCCCACAAAGGAAAATTGGGGACAAAGGGAAATAAAAAAGAATTAATGCAAAATATATTTCTATTTATTTAACAAAAAAAAATATATAAAATATAAAATAAAATATATATTAATTTATTAATTTATTTATTTTTAATTTTAGCTATTTCTTTTACACCGTGGACGAGGATAGTAAGATGTTGCTCACCAAACACGAAGACCGTGAGTCTATTGTTTGCAAACCGCCATTGTTGCGTACTTCTCTTGTACTTGCAGGCGTCTGTCTGGCACGAGCGATAACATTGTTGATGGTGGCATGACAATGCGGGCTTCCGGTCTGTTAGCCTGGAGATAAGGGTTCGCGAAATGTGACGCCCCAAAACTGAACACCGTGTTTTGCCACGATGTTGGAGGTGACCACTACAAGTAAAAAGAACAAGAAGAAAATGACAGAGGAAGAAATTATTATGATCTCCTAATAATACGAAAATGTAATGAATCTATTCTATCACTATCTCATATTACACCTTATTTTTACGCCTATAATCTGCAGTTGTGGATAATTTGCTTATTTAACATTAAAGAAAAAATTTCTTTTGATCACCTAAACTCACAAATAACCATTGGAGTATATTTTAAAACATAATTTATTGTAAGGTTATAGGCATGAAAATACGCTATTTTAATATGGATATATGAAATCTGATGAAATAAATATAAGGAAAATATTAAATACTGAATTTTCTTTGAGACTTGAATTTTAAAAAATAAAAACATAATTTATCACTCGATTTACACAATCAGATTGCATCGTTTCCGTTTAAAACACCTGGACATAGTCATTTAATTGAGCAAGAAAATTAAATTAATATGGTATTTAAAATAAATTATATATTTAGTGATACTTTAACTCATAATATGGATTAATATATGTCTGTATTAATTTTTACATGGTTTTTGAGTATTTACACACATGTGTTGCGGAACTAATCTACTTAGTTAATCGAGTGATAGAAAATTCAATAATGTTTTTCACAATTAAATGCATTTTTAAATAGTTGCGAATTCATTTATCGTTACATAAAATCTCGAATTAGAAATTTCAGTTTCTTAACATATCTGTGTTTAGAGTATCATGGCCGAGTAGTGAAATACTAAAATACTAAAACATTTATAAATAGGTTTAGTAATTTATTATCCGGCTTAGGTTTGTGTTCAAAGTTCTAGATTAAATCTATAGGAATATTTACAACAGAAAGTAAAAAGTATTATTGGGTAATCTATAGTAATTGTTTTTTCTTATCCGTTATTCCAGTTTTTAGATTTAATTCACCGATCAAATGATGTTGGAAACTGGAATAGAGCAGTGATGAGCTTATTTATAAATCAGGTATCTATTATTATTCAAATTTACATTTGAAAATATTTGATTTTTCCTTTTATGGTATTCGACTCGAGACTTTTCTAGCGACCGTTGTAACGTGAAAGCATTGAGTATATACAGATTACCTCACAGGAATAAATAGAGATAGAAATCTTCATTTATTTGCATTATCGAAATGATTTATCAAAGGAGTTTATGACCGACTTATGTTTTAGCATACACTCTGCTAATTGAGGATTCCATTAATTTTTTTAATATTTGTGTGTATAATATAACCACACCCATATACACAGGCGATAGTTTATCGGCCTTAACGCTAAATAAAAGGGAGGGGAAATGGGAAATTGAAATGATGGCGGAAAAATAAAAATTTGCAAATCGTAGAAGAAAATTGAAGGTGAACAAACATGTACAAATAAGTATAGGCCTTTGCAGACGCCATTACGGTTATCGCGTCAACCTGTGGCCTGTAATTTGCATAGTGAACTCTTCTCGCATTGCACTTGGCGCCCGCCATCAGTTGCTATCAGTCTACTCATCAGGGGTTTTCTTGTTTAGGGGTCTATCTTGTGAAATGTTGCAAATTTTTGGCCTGTTTTCTAGCTCCGATATGGAAATGTTGTATAGAGAATTGTTTAGGGTTAAAGTTGTGGCTTTTATTAGATGTTACGGGATGTGATGTAAAGTAGTTTGATATTTATTTTTTATTATTTTTTCTGGTTTATAAATGAAATGAAATTCATGGAAATATTGAATTACAACCTGAGGGAGTCCCCACGAGATCGGTTTACAATGCTTTTGAAGTCTTTTTTCTACTTTGGTGCCAGGTAGGCGCCCCTATTGGTATTCATCAACAAATATAGTCTGGGAACGGAATTTTTTTCACTTATTTTGAAGTTATTTTTTTTGTTTTTTTTTTTAATTTTGAATTTTTATGCTATGTTTGTTTATATACAAAATGCTGTAAAGTTATTTTTATTTTTATTTTAATTTTTGTTTGTTTATTTACATGTAATGTTTTGTAGATCTTTTGATAGGATGTTGTACTATATGTGTGTGGATTTTTTTGGTAATGGTATTTAGGACTTAGGAAATTAGGCTGAATGTTGGATTGAAATTGAATTCAAAATTCCTTCCAACAAAGGAATTTTTTTTTCTGGTTATTTTACATAAATTGGTCTTTTATAGAAGCGATCAAAAGATAGGAGATAAGTTTAATGAAATATAAATTTGACTAATTTAATGAATAATTATGAAAATTTTCTAATTTCGCTTTGCAATGGAATTACAAATAATTTTCTAAAGTCCTAGTAAAAAAATAAGTCAAATTTATATGAAACAAAATGATCTAAAGTCGGTTATAATTCAATATTAATACAAAAGCAAATTTTAATTTTATTATAAATTGAACATTTTGAATTTTCACTAAATTCTAAAATGATTTACATTAAAATGAAGTCAATTTATCAGTATTTATTGAGATTTATTAAAAATCCAGTAAAACAACATGTTGATTAAACGATATTTTATTAAACCTAAAAAAACAACCATTGATAATGTTATTACATATTGTTTAAAGCTTCATACACAAGGGTCATTGATCCGGCAATCATTCATCTTTTCTATCTTATTAGCACCTGTGAGCCTGGCAATTATACAAAGATCAATGCGATTAACTTAACTCCTCCGCTACTTCCTCTTGTGCTCTCTCTTTCCGGTTGGCCCGTTATCAGTCGAGTGAGAGAACTCATCATTACTAAATGGGTTTATCTACTCGACCAAACACAAGAAACTCCTTCTTCTTTTCTGATATATATCCATTCATTGCCAACTTTGGCGCAACTTTTACAACTATCCCTTACCCTATACTATCTATCCACCATATTTTTTCCCTCAACCTGGGCTTTTTTTTACTCCTTTCGTCATATTATCTCTTTTTGGCTCTCAATCCCATCCAGCACATCTTTTGTCAATTCTGCAAGAAGTCGAAAACAGATTTCTTTAGCCATTCGCACCAATGTCGACAAAGCCTTTTGCTTGCCTTTCCTCTTTTCAACTCGTTCCTTGTACTCAACCACCAGGGGCTGTGGGTGGTTAGATGAATGTGGGTGTGGTGCCGTACGGTGCCTCAGCTTCTCGTGCCATCAATTCCTCATCAAAAATGCATGAATATCAATGACTAGGCAAGACGCGAAGGCAATCGGCTTGCCTGCTGCACTTCTATTTCCCGTCCTGCGCTTATCTTTGCATTGGGGGATGGAGAACGAAGCGAACGAGCGAGGGTAGATGGTGGTGGTGGGTAGGGGAGGATGGGAGTTGGTGGCTGCCGCCCGGGTTTATGCATGAAAAATTATCCCCAGCCACGCGATAAGCCCAGAGGACGGCGCACGGCAAAGCGGCGGAGGCCGAGCACCGAGCGGCGGCGGAAACGGCTTCGCAGCGCCCGATGGAAATGCATAAGTTTGTCAGATAAGGAACCCCTCCCCTTCGTACCCGATTCTCCTTCAACTACCACTCTCTCTCTCTCTCTCGGTTCTCTCTTCCCTCCCTCAAGTGCCGCCGGGCCCAGCGTTTGGCAGATAACGATACATGTGATTAATGTGCTATTTAGGCAGGCGATATTGGGAAGACACCAGGAATTGTTTGCCTCATTTTCCCCCACTCCCCTTCTTTAGAGATGGGATGTGATGGGTGAGGAGTGTGTGGGTGTTAAGCCTGAAACTGATAAGGGGTCGAGAGTATTATGCTGCGATGCCTGGTAATTGTATTTGAGGCTAATAAAGCGAAACGAGGGAATATGCTTTGAGTGTTTTTATTGAGGTATTTCAATTTTTTTTTCTGTTGTTTTCAAGAGATGAAGTTATTTGTAATGATTTTGCTGTACAAAGATTAAGGTTTTAAAGTGGGGAAAATATTTTTATTTCTAAGAGTTTATTTTTTTTAAACTTTTCTTTTTCTTTTTTTTTTTTAATCGGGTTTTACACGAATGAATCACAATCAAAATGAAGGCAACGATGGAATCACAAACAGAAGTCGCATCATCATCATTTTTATGATGTTGAATTGTAGGAGAAACGTTGAACGGCGGATGAGAACGCGACTTGCATCCTCCATAGTCTCGGTTGCCATTGGCTACGAGCTCACATAATTATCGAACGGGCGATTTAGATGGAGACAAATGGTGGAGCTCGATAAGGAAAAATGTTTTAGCGCCCGGAGAGACAAGCGCGCTGATTGGGCGGCCCCGACTAACACCAGCCGCACCCTGGGCACGGCACGTGGGGATGGATGCGGGGGTGTCATCCATCAAACTCAACCGAAGGGATTTCTGATAGCGTAGGGCCTTTTGAACGCCATGACAGTCGCGGGAGAGGATGAGGCGGGAGATGGGGGGTAAAGTTGTAGGATGAAGCAATGAATCATAACGTGATTAGGAACTGGAAATGAAAAATTGTACTGTTTTCAAACGGAAGTCTTGATTTGAAACATGTTTTGATTGATGGCAATTGTTAAAGGGTTTAGATTTGTCTTACAGTATTAATATTATTATTATAAACATAGATGTTTAATGGTTTTATGTAATGTTGGACTTAATCAGATTTTAGATTGGAATCGGTGTTTGTCTGAGTGAGTTTGGCGTGGCCATTTTGTTTGGATGGTTTATGTGCACGCAACTCGAATATGGAATTGTAGTAAATAGCGGTTATAAACTCAAATTGTGACATGAAATTGAGCAGTTCTCATTTATTATTTGGATTTTATCGGTTTGTGGTCGTCAAGTTGGATGATGGGAAATGTTGCGTAGGGGAGTTTGAGGACTGTGTTAAAAAAGTTTGCAGGTCGTAAACTTTGTTGGAATAATTATACTGATAAGGAAATGTATTTGAAAGTCGTTTGGAAATGTCATTTTATACGGCCTATCTGCCATTTTATACTTTAGTTTTTATTTTATATATATTTATATTTATTTATTTCTTATTCTTATTATTATTATAAATGAAAATATAATAGTTCTATATATTTAAAAAAAAACAAACTTGCTAATTAACAAATTGCTCATGGGGAAAAGGTTGGCATTTGTCCAAAAATAAATGAAGCCATTATAAATTTGAGAGAAAAAGAAGAAAAAAGTAAAAAAAATTGTGTGTGCAGTGAAGCCGATGTGAGATGATCAGGGAAAACTCCGCCCGCATGTTGGCTTCTCGTCATAACAGAATAATTCACATAGATAGAAGTAGATATGGAGGCTAATTTTCACGTTTGGACCGCGACTATCATAAATTAGAGATGGCTACGACCCACTGAGGTCTTCTATAGGACCCAGCATCTTGAGATAAGGGAAGGTAAAGGAAAGAGGAGATGAGGTAGGAGGTGTGGAGAAGTGAGAGAAAGGATCCCCTGGTGGACCGAACTCACTTGGGTCGCATCCATTTGGAATGCATTGACGGGCGACTATCTAGTTCTGACCCCACCCACAATGGAATGAAGGAGCAACTTTAGTTGGCAAGAGATTAAAGTTAGCGATTCAAGTTGACAGTATGACGATGTTTTGTGCAAATGCAAACTAATTTCCAAGCTAGGTGACAATATCAGAGATTGGAGTGTCACAAATTGAATTGAGACGCCTGTTTGTGTGTGTGGGCGATGGCGAAGGGTGTTGGCAGCTGGAATCCTTATCGGATACCCAGTTGCAAATTAAAGTTGTGGGATGTCGGTTTGGCATTTCCCGAATCTATTTTGCATTTTCCTTCTTCCATTTGTGGCCAGCAACTGATAGAGGACTCGCTGTCAAAACTGCGTATATATAAATGGGCTTAGTTGAAAGTGAGTTGCTCTTAGTGTTGATGTGTATTATAGCTTCTTTTATCCTTACATAAATTGAATGGTCATGTGAAGACATGAGTCATTTGATTTTTTTTTTTTACAAATGTTTCTAAGAATTTAAAAATTTTTGTAATTTAATAGCGGATTTAGAATGTTATGTTAAAATTGGATATAATTTAATCTGAAAATTTAAGTTAAATTGAAAGTTGAATTTCAAAATAAGTAATAAATAATAAATTGCATATCTAATTTAATTTTTATGATTTGTTTATCACTTCTTTACCTGGTAAATAAAAATAGTTTTTTTGTCTAATAAAATTAAACAACTGCAATATTAAAATTATAACAAAGAGTTCACCTTAAAATATGGATCTAATCAAATTTTGATTAGATCGAATTTTTTATTTATATTTTTAAAAATATTTTATAATTTTCTTCACAATTCAACATGGCCACTAAGGTTTAGGGCATTTACATTTGAAGCTGAAGTTGAAGTGATTTTCCGGTCAAATTAATTGAATAAATAAACACATTCCTTGTGGGCAAGCAAATTCCTTAAACCAAATACCAAAAATATTTTGTTTAGTCTAACTCGTGCTTTTCAGACATGATAATATAATAACTCTTTGATTGCATATATATACATCTTATTTAATAATTTATGTTTTGCATCTTAATGTTTATATTTATACAAGAGGAAAAATGTACTTTTTTTTACAGGTTTTAGGTTATAAATTTTTATTATACATTATTGTTTTTGTAATCGATGTTTTTGTTGTTTTTTTTTAAATTTAAGACTCTTATGACGTCATACTAAAATACAAACACGTTTGTGGACGCGTGCGCAGTGGCTGGCTCCATGGCGTCGCCTGCTAAGGGTAGATAAGGTCTCGGACGGGATGAATATGAATGGCTCTATTGTGGGGGAGGGGGAAAAGTGAGGAGAGAAGGGTGGGTATGGGATTGTGGGGATAATCCTTTATCACTTTTCCCAGGATATGGAAGTAGAAGGTTGAAACAGTTAAGGATCTATTTCACACCTAAAATTTTTTATTTTATTTTTCTTTTTTGCCTTTAAATTTTTTTATTTTAAATTATTAAATGTAATAATAATAATGAAATTGTTTTAAAACATGATTTCTTATTGCCTGAATGTTTCTCGTGGGAAAAATATTAG
Organism: Geophilus carpophagus; assembly: GCA_034687075.1. Taxonomy (NCBI): domain Eukaryota; kingdom Metazoa; phylum Arthropoda; class Chilopoda; order Geophilomorpha; family Geophilidae; genus Geophilus; species Geophilus carpophagus. The sequence continues at coordinate 31,624 of JAQFZN010000118.1, read as the reverse complement.
TGCTCCCAGTTTAGGCAAGAAAACGCGTTACTTTAAATTGGAACGCAGAGTGAAACGCAGCCTAGGAATAGTGGACCCAGTAGATACAATTGGAAGATAAGAAAACCCAGTGGGCGCGAGGGGGGATTCACATGGGGGAGACGAAGTGAAAGAAGGAGGGAGGTCATTTCCGTCCCACGTAACGGAAGGCGAATATCGCCACCATGCGAGTGGATTGTCAACTGAGATAAGAGAAATGTGTTATGGCTGCTTCTTCTTTGATATTTATTTATATTACAATTTATTTATTTTTTCATAACATTATTTTTTGCTTTTAATATACTATTTTTATTTTTATTATTATTATATTTGGTGAAAGAAATTTAGACAGGAAAAAATTTATTGCTTGAGACTTTTATTTGTTTGCATATGTAGTTTTATGAGTGTTGTTTACATTGTGATTAATCAAAGCTCCCACTCAAGATGATGCTGTGATTTCCGAGTGTTTTATCTGTGAATATTTGTGTAATTAGGGGGAAGGATAATCCCCCAACTATACGACGATATCTTTTCTCTTCCCCCTCCCCCTGTTGGGAAAACAGTGTGAATAATCAAATGATTATCGTCAACTGAGATAGTCCCATGTTTATTGCACATGCGCACTTCGATTTGTGACATTTATAAAGAAGAAGGGAGGGTTTGTTGATAATAATCCTGAAGTTTTTTTAAGAGTATAAAGGGTATGGCGTTGAGCGTTTAAAATGACGCTTTGGAAAGGGAATAAAATTTGGCTTTAAAAAAGTCCTGTGTAATAGTATGGGAAAGTAACATCCGGTAGCACTTTTGCACAAAGCAATGATCATTTGAATATACCGGTAGTTAGATGTATTTATTTAAATTTTAATTCAATATAAAAAGTGGTTATCATTTTTATTTATTTATCGGGATCGTGTTTTACATTTAATCTGTAAATATTGTTCTTACATCTTACATAAAACTGGGTCAAAGACTTGTTATGACCTTATAAGGATTTCTTGACACGCAGTGAAAATTTATGATCAAGAAATCCGCCATTTTGATACGTGAGACTGAGCAAGCTCAATATTTAATATCTTGAGCAAATCCATAAATGTATATACTGTCAAATAATAAAAATTGTATTTTGTAAACAATGCAACTGATTTTCCCAATTAAATTTCTAAATATTTTTTTATTTTTAATTCTTTGTTCAAAGAAACACTTTCTATGCGAAATGCATCTCGAATTCATGGATTAGCATTTTTTCCATTTTATTTTTACTTTTTCTTATCTAAATTATATTTCCATTACTTTAAACGTGTCTCAAAATGAAAAATAAATTAAAAAATACGATAAAATTGTTAAAAAAAAACAGTGATTCCTGCATCATTTAGCTTATAATTATTGAAATTGCATCAATTTCTGTCGCAATTAATATTTGATTAATTATGCCAGTATCAATTGAAACTATTGGATTTTATAAAATCAATAAATGATTTATTATTGTTATTGGTTTTCACGGAGTAGAGTTTGATATGAATTATAAAGAGGAATAAAAGTAACAAGTGCCAATCTGATTGCCCAACAATGCTCGTTTATTGGCAGTGAGGCCTTTTCCGTTGGTTTCTTTTACCGGAAGTAACTAAACAAGCTCGGCATAAAAAGTTGGGTTTATGTGGGGCCTTCACTTTTCACACATCAGGGGTTCTCATGCGGGGGTGGGTGTTTGGAGCGGCATCACGGGGCGAGATAGAATAGGGGTGCAATTTTTCCCGGCTTTGTCTTTTCCGTTTCAATGTCAGCCATGTTGTGGCTGTCAGATCGTCACGTGACCTATAATAGGCTTAACTCCTCGTTGACAGGCGGCGATAACGTTGCCGACCCTCTTTTAGTTACAGGATTTCTCAGCAGGAGGCAAACAGGAAAAGACTCGTGCTCATGTAACAATCCACAGCTAATTGGCACTATGCAGAGTTCTTTTGCTGGGATTTCGTTTTTTTATTATTAAATCTGACATGGAATTATTGAGATGTAAAAAGGCTGCATTGTCAAGCTCTATGGTATCTTCATGAAAGCATTTTATTTATTAGAAAAATGAAATATTCAGCAGTGTTATCATTTAATTTATTAAAAATTTAAAATATATAAAAAGATTTTTTTGTAAATATTTTCGTTGATTTAATTAATATTGATTAATAATGAGGACCCCATGGACCCAAAAGTATTATTTTTTTGATAAATTATAATAATTTTGATAATAAAAATTGAATATTAAAATAAATAAACAATTTAAGTCTCCTATATCTTAAACCTGTTTAGAAAAATCATCACTAGAGTTTATTGTAAAATATAAGAAAAGTCAAAAATTTTCTTACATTTCATTCACGTAAGATAATTTTTCATAAAGAATTTGTTGTATTTTCACTGAAAATAGATAATAAAAAGTAAAATATTTAATTTTGAACTTTGGTAAATAAATTATGCAGTTTTTAAGTATTGCTTATATTAAACATTGAAATTTTAATGGGCTCTTTTATTGCATTAGCAACGAACTTTATTAACGGTTAAAGCTATTTTAGATCTGCTAAGTATAAATGCAAATTATCTCATGAATATAATCCGACCCTTGGTCGACTTGATGTGTTTCACTGGGCATTTGCATTCTGGGAAAAGTCTTCACCAGCAACTATACCGGAAGCAGTGGAAAATCCATTGTGGGAGGAATAATTCAGCTGTTAGCCTACTACATTAGCTGACGGGATAGAATAGAGTCGTGTGGCCGGCACGTGGCCCATAGTACGCGCGCGTTGAAGGCGGTGACGCTAGATCGACTCGTGACCTCACTGGTACCACAAGCTTAGCAAGTGAAAAGAAACGCGACGTTTGCCTACATTATTTTGCTTGGGAAAAATCAACTTGGTGCTCACTAGACGCCATAATCCCCTTATTGATACACAAACACTAACCGGCCTTTTTACGGTTTTCGCGGCTACTGTAGTCATGGAAACGACCTCGACTGCCGTACGCATCACTTGGGTGTTAAACACTGGTTCCGCTTCTGGATCATTAAGCTTAAAATGGGAAAATATTAGATGAAAGATATAGTCTAAACAAGGTCTTCAATCATGACTTTGCCAAGTTTTGGCAGTATGAAAAAGAAAATGATTGATGGACTAAATTGGGGGTAATTTGGAAATATTTTTTGAAATAAAAAAATGTTTGGGAATAAGAAGAAAAAATAAAAATTGGGGGGTGGAAGGGATGGTTATGAGAAAAGAGAAAAATTGTTTTTGTACGTCTTTGAAATTGCAAAGTTTTTGAGAATCCCATTTGAGGTTGGGCGTAATCTGACAAGTATCAGCTCTTACAGCTGCAGATTGCGTGTTGTGATAGACCAATAGCAACATTGCAAGCAGAACTCATAAAAATTCAAGTAGTTAAGGCTTTCATTTCAAGTCGGACTCAGTTTTCCATTCCCCTAAATTCTCCCTACGTTATCTCGTCATAAATATTCTTATCGCTCTAACTTTCTCCTCACTAAACAAAATCTAAGTTGCGATTCTAATTTTTTTTTAATTTCAACAAAACGAGGTGAGAATTTCAGCTTTTCTTTTCTGTTTTCTTTCTTTTTTTATATAAATACTGAAAGGATTAAAGAGAGATTTTTGCAGCTTTACTTCAAGAGAGATGGTTGAGTTTATAATGTTATCTTCCTTTGATATAAACCTACTTTAAAGATCGAGTAATCTGAAATGTTTGGTTTTGATTTCTTGTTTACTCGAGTGAATTTTTGGAAGGTTTTTTAAAAAAATTGTTTATTTGTATCAAAACTTCGAATGATATTTTAATGAATTCAGTTTAGAAAATATTTCTGTTAAAATTGTGTCACGCATTGTTTTTGGTGTTTTGATTAATTATATTTGGGCCAGTAAGCATTAAAACATGCAACATAATAATTTTAATCGAGAAAAAAAAAGTTCAGATAAAATTTAGTATTTTAAACTAATAGAAATTACTCTCTCTGTTCCAAATTATGGTACACGTTTCTGTAAAACTTTCGGATTATGGAAGTTTATAGGGAAAATAAGATTTTATTAGCTTATATTATTATATTATTCTGATCTGTAAATTGGTACTGCTAATAATTGTTTGTTTTTGAGAAATTGTCATGTCATTTTATGTTAAAATGAAATTCAGTTCAAAGTAACATTCATTGTAACTGCAATAATGAAAATTTGGCTTCATGTACTAGAAACAACAAATTAAAACAATTAATGGCTGATCAGAGAAATGGAATATTAAATATAGCCAGATGCGTTTGATACAACACGGCAACCTAGTTTAAATCAATAAACATCTAAATAAATGTTTATAATTCAGTTAGATTGTGTAGAGTTATATATCCCATTATTTTTGTGACAGAAAAAAAAGTTATTTATATCATAATTTGGGAAATAGGGAGTAATACAATTGGGTATAAAATGATATCAATAACAAAAAGTTGAAAAATTAAAAAAAGAAGAGAATTATTGCATTCAATTATTTTGTCATAACCTAAAATCACGGGAAAATATTTATATCTATAAATTTATCATCAGTTCAATTTCTTGTATAATTGCCAGAATTTTGATTTATCGAGATAGTCCTAAATTCCAAATTGTTTATCAAAAATATAAATATAAATGTTATAATAAGCTTAAAATTGCATTGAGATCTGTTTCGCTTATCAAATTCAAACCCAGCCTTTTGAATCGACTCGCTAATATTAAAAAAACCCGTGTAAAGACCCCACCTTTGTCCTCGCGTTTCCGTCCAAAACTGGGCACGCGTCCGCCACGCGTCGCACCTCCGCCCCCGACACCTAAAGCGAGAAAAGAAACCTTCTGCAGTTTCCCTTTTGCTTTTGCCTTCTCTCTCTCTCAACATCATACATCCCTCCTGTTGTCTTCTCCTAGAGTGACGTCTTCACTGCCCCCCTTCTGATGCCCCCTTGAAAGCTCTTCCGGTTATTTTGTTTTCGTTTGGCAACCACGAACGTGGCGTTTGTGAATGGGGGGAAATTTGTAAGGGAGATGTGGGTTGATGAACACCCCCCCACAAGGGATACACGCTGCATTCTAAGAGTAGATGAGCTGAAGCAAATGAGCTCATGCGACCACGCCCAATTTTTGACAGCACACGGACGCCATTTTGGATGCTGTAAATCTTGAGCAGCCTTGCGAACAAATGGCGGTTGATATCAAAGATCTGGCTTTGATTCTTAAAGGGGTTTTGTAGGTCATTTCCGGTGATATAAAAGTGTTTTTTTTTATTTTTATCAATGGGATAATAAAATGAGAAATGTGAAATGAGAGAAGTGCACCAGTTGGACGACATAAATGATGTTTGTGTTGGAAACTTTTAGCCCTATTTTAGTGAAATGATTTCTTTGACGTTGTTTATAAATGTTAGAAAGGTTAGATAAGCATGGAATGTAAATTTAATATTTACTTTTAAATGGATTTTGTATAAATGTAAAAAGGTTAAAATAATATGAATGGAATGTTGATTTCTTTTTTTAAATGACAAAGGAGTGCTTTGATTTTACAGGTTTTTAGGTTTAATTTTAAATTTAAAGTAGATGTAAATATAAAAGTTTTATATTTTTACTTTTACTTAGGTTTTCTTTCTTTATTTTTTAAATAGTGGATTGGGATTTTGAAGAAATAGTTAAAATGTACGCAATTACTCACTCGTTTGATGCGCAAAACTTCAATCTCATTGCAAAGAGCGAGAGTGGAAGTGGAGTAAAAAGAAGAAAAAAAAAGGTAAGATAAAAGTTTGTGGTGTGACTGGAAGCAAAAGTTAGAAAATTGCCTCGAGAATAAATGTAGAAAGGGGGCGCTTTGTACGTCTTAGCACTTTATCTAGAAGGAACCTTCAAATGAGGCCCCCACTAACAAATTCCCGCCTTCATTTCCTCCACATCCCTCTCCGTCTTATGCCCGCGACTGCTGAAAACAAAAGACATGCCAAGGCGCACGCGCAACAAATTAAACTCCCAACGCAACCACGCTAATTAACGACTCCCTTCCTCCCATCCTCCTCCTTCTTACTTCAACCCCCCGAACGCCACAACGTGAAAAGATTGCGCGTGAGATGACGAGGACCCCGCGAGTGATGAACGAGTGTGGAGAGAGTTTATCGCTTGAGGGGGGACAAACGTTTTCGGCTGAAGAAGAAGAAGAGGAAAAAAATTGGCGGGTGCAAAGGGTAGCATTGCGCGGGAATTTGTATCTGGGGAGAAATAGTGGAGCGGACTCAAAGGGTTGAGCTGTGCTGTGTACTGAAATTTATGGGGCAGCAGGAGGTTCGGCGTGAGGTGCGTGTGTGTGATTGTTATCTTTGTCTAATATATAATCTTGCGGCTAAAAGATGGTTGTGTGGGTATCAGGGTTTTCTCCACCCCCACCAGGGGGTCGCTGATGACACTGATAACACCCACCCCGTTATGAACGCCATCTGGTGGGAGGTTATGCTACTAAGACAGCTGTGTGCGCACGACTTACATTTTTGTTGTGTAATATATAAATCAGATGATGATGTTTGGGGAAAAGGAGAAATAATTAAATTTGAAGGTTAAATTTAACTTTCGTCTTTAAATTAAGTGGTTTTTTTACGGAAATTTTTGTAAAGTAGATGGGATAGTAAGTCGTAAATAACTTGTGTTTTTTTCTTTTTTTTTTTTGCTTAATTAGAGTTTAAAAACCAGTTTTCTGTGAAATGTTAATGGGAATTTGGTATATATTTAAATACAGACTGGAATTGAAAAATGTGTTTTAAAGTTTAAGGTTAATAAAAGATGTATGCTATTTTTCGTGGGGAATTTTAAAATCAAATTAATTATTTAAGAATAATTAAATTACCTGTTATAAAATTCCATGAATATTTAATAAAAAAATTAATGAACATTTAAAAGAAATAAAATTTAAAATATTACATTCTTAGTAAAAAAAGTAAATTAAATATAACAATTATGTAAAATTAATATCACCAAAAAATAAATAGGCAAATTTACATAAATTATGCAAAAAATTTAATTTCATTAAAGAAGAGTGTTAAATAATTTGCAACAAATCAACAATATTCACTTTAGTTTACTGAAATACTCACACACATTACATTCATTTGCATTTAATGCGTCACTTCCGCTTTCATTTAATTGACCAAAATAAACATTTCACACATCAATAAACAGTAGCCTATTAGAAACAAGAGAACATACAAACATTTCCTTTTCTTAAAAAAATTGTTTCCAGCAATATTTCTCACTTACATTTTCAAAAAATTTTCAATATTTTAAGTTGAAACAAACTTATACGCAACTTGATTTAACACTCAGATTTGCATTAATATAACAAAAGGCAAATAAGAAATGAACCAAGATGCACTAATTTTGTAAAACATTTTTTTAAAGGGAATTTGTAAAAGAATCTTACCGTGTAGCCGGGTTGGAGGTGGCTGCGTTTGTGTGGGCGGCCACTGGGCTTCTGCGCGCGTCTCCTTGGCTGCTCCTCCTCCCCCGCCATCAATAGTGTATTTATCTTATCTGAAAAGTGTTGTCCGCTCTAATCCTTGCTTAAATAGAGTGTGCTCTCACTAGATAGCGAGGCCGGGTCATTGGTGAAGGCCTCGGTCTTGAGTTTGGCGGGTCCCTGAGGTGTTCTATTTGGGGGGGAAACACGGGCGTCTTTCTCTTTTATGTTTGCACACACCGCATCGGTCGGGTTTCCAGATTTCTAAGAGGGTGGGACGACGAAGCGAAGGGACTTTTTATTTTGGCATTCCCAAGAGGTGATAGCAAATCATCATAAAGAAATTAATTAGGCCTGATTTGCTGATCGCAGACGCCTCTATCTGCCAAATGCAGTCTCACGAAGAAGGAGGATGAGGAGGAGGATGCCAAGAGTCAAGAAGAAGAGCTGACGTCAGAAAGTGTAATTATGGCAAGCACAATGGAAATTATTATACGGAATTAATTAAAGTTTTTTTTTCTCTTTCCCAATAACGAATGAAAATTTGAAACGGTGTTGAGTGTAAATCGAGGTGGAAAAAATTCTAAATAGGGAGTTTTGAGTGGGGTATATGAAAGGAAGATAGATTTTTTAAATATTTTTATTTTATTCCTCTTTATTCTACATAGATCTTTTATGCGTGAGAAGCAGCGAGTCGAATTGGTTCTCATTAGAAAACGAAGGGAGCAAAGAATATGGTCATAAGTCATATTCTCAAACCCCATAAATCGCGCACAACCTACACTGCTCGTTTATTCCCGCCAGACGGCATTCATTTGGACACCCCATCAAAACGAGCGTGACGCAATAAAAATGGCGTAAGGGCGCCCTCCTTTCAAACGCTTAATCCTTTGGCTACGCTTTGGGGTGGTGGTGACGCCTTCAGCGCGCGCCGACACGTGCCCATCTATTTATGTGCAAACGATGCCCAGTTTTCCGTTCTGGACCTGCAGGGCTCTCTGTTTTATACATATTAGGGGGTATATAGGATGAACAAATGAGTCTTTAGTGATCTTTTTTTATATTTTTTTTATTTTTAATTTGGTAATTTTTATTGTGAATGAAGTATAGTAAAATTGATTACCTCACACAATCTGCATTCTCAATTATTCTAGAACAATGGCACTTGTAAATAATATTTTTTGCATTTTTATCAAGTAAATAAATGTAAAAAAGTATATATTAATCATAATTATTAAGTAAATTCGTAACCACGTTTTTTTGCTCAATTCATAATCATCACTGCAAGATTAGTAGAATAAAAGCAATCAATTGAAACTAAGCAGTGAAGCCGCATTTAAGGGGGAGTTTGCAGAAGATTGCATTGGGAAAGAAAGGGAGGGGGGAGAGAAAGAAATTGTTGTAAGAAAATATACAGTCGACAAACATGTATCACACAAACGACGACTTATTTCCGGGGTCGGCATTGTATATCCAGCGAGTTGTCGTCATTTCCGGCATTCTTCGTGATGGCTGCATCTCGCCCTAGTGCCTCAGTGTTGTATTATGTTTGGTGGGTTGGCATTGGCGGCTTGCGTGGCGTCTGGCGATAGGAGCGAGACGCGCGCGCGCACTCGTCGCCCATCCCAGTGATAGGGAGATGAGATATGAAATGGCAGGATCGATTCTTTCATTAGAATAAAATGATAAACACAAGAGAACAAGTCTCCAACATATAAAATAGTGTGGTCTCTCCTAATCTCACTCATTTTGTCACAAGATTTACAACACGAGCCCAACATCAGCTGCAATCTACTGATAACGGCATCCAGGTAAGAGATCGTGGGTAGGGGGAGGGCGTTGGCAGCCCCCCGCCGCCCGACACCGATCAAACGCCGCCCAGATACCGCCCCAACGGGCCCAGTGGGCGGCAGGCTGATCATTGGTCACTCTGCCTCATCTTTTTAATTATTGGCGTTTGATAAAAGGCCACTGTTTGTTCTTGCCATACGCTCTTGGCAACTAATTAACCCTATTCTGCCTCTCTTCTTCTCTTCTTCCTCCTCCTCCTCCTTCTCCATCACCCCTTCCTTGTTTCCCTACCTTCCCTCATTTTCCTTCTTACTCAGATTATTCCCTCATTGTAATGAAGTTGCCTCGTTACTGCGTTTATCTTCATTTTTCCATTGATTTGTCGGTGTGTTTGTTTGGGCGCGTTTTTTTTCTTTTTCTCTCTCCACGTCACTCGTTGCTGCTTTTCTGTCTTGGAGATAAATTCCAAAGTGCTTTTCAACTGTTGGCTTTTGATAAAAATAATAGCATAACTCGTTAGCTGTGGGCCTAGTGAGCTCCCTCGACTGTGCGTCGGTGATAAGAGCAGGCCTCCTATTTCATTTTATCAGAGCCACGATTGAAGCTTGCAGATATGACCCGCTCTATATAAGACGCGGGCGGGGGCTGTGGACATTCCCGCCCGGCGTCGCACCCGACGTCGCGCGTATACCGTTTGCTACCGTCCTATGGTTCGTGCTCCTCAACCTTCTTTTTCCCATCCGATCGTTTTCCATTTCGACAATTCAACACATGGATTTTTTTTCTCCCCTGTACTGTGAAATTGGATAAGAAACGCACTTTTTTGGGGATGTTGTGTATTCAGTGACTACTCGTGGCAGTTTGGGTTGTGAATATTAGCATTTTTTTAAGCAGTATCTTTCTTGATTTTACCTTTTTTTCATTTTTTATTGTTATTGTTAAATTTTGTTTTTTAACAAATTTAATTAATTTTTTATGTGAAGATTTTTATGCTTTACTTTATTGTCTACCTCCGTGAAAAGTAACATGGTTTTAAGTGTATACGTGACCATTTAAGAAGTCGAACATTTTACTCTAGGAATAAGCATTGAGTTGAGCTAAAGGAAATGTGCTTGTGAGGTGGCTTTTGTGAGATCGAAGGTGAAAGCTCCCCCTGATGTGGTGCGAGTGGGCTGCGCTGTGTGGAAATTGTCACTTGGTTATGCAAACGCCGACTTGGTCGAAATGGCTGCTCGCTCAGATAAGAATTGATAGGCTGTTGGGGGCGGGGAATAATAGCGGGCAATCCCGTCAAGCAATGCGCTAATGGGGTCTGGATTTGCAGGTAAGCGCAATTGCATACTAATTTCCTTTTTGGAGAAAACGATTTTTATTTGCAATTGGCAAATTTCCCTCTCTTTTTTTGCATACTCATTCTATCATTTGTTTAACTCTATTTAAACTTTATTTTTTTCTCCAATTTTTTTTTACTTTAATTTTATTAGGGTAGTTTTAAAATAAGGCCTAAGGTGGGAATTAAAAATGTGCTTTTGAAAATAGGGTGTTTTGTCTTCTATATGGGGTGTGGGGGTCTGTGGGATGAGATTTAGACTAGTGAAAGGTCGTAAATATCTGTAGGAGTCACCAAGTCTAGACGATAATTTATTAGGTGAGCGAGTCCTAGTGAAAAAGAGTGCTTTCTAATTTGTTGCTTTATTTTTTCCATTTTTTTCACATTGTTTATACATTTTTTTCCTTGTAAAATATAATTGATATATAATTAAATCTATGTTTATTAAACGAATTGATATTATCAAGTTAAATATTCATATAATTATTTAAAATGTTATTATGTCATTGAATATTTATTATCCAACGGTTGCAATGCATTCAGTTGGCATTTAAATGGTCATTGGGTTCATTTCCTTCAGAAAATCGTCTGTGGAATTCATGGAATTAGACCTAATTTGTGTGGAATTTGAAGGGGTAAATATCCCCTGCAGCAGGCCAGTGTGGCGACGACGATGACCCCACCCTCTTTCCCTCTGCCATCTCTTTAGCTTGGGGCGTGATTTTTATCAGGAAAGGAAGACACAGCCCAAGAAAACGACGATGACAGATGGAGAGTTCAGTTTGGCCCCAGGATGCCATTTGTGTCCGACTAACTCACAGTTTTGACTTAAGGCCCATTTAATGCGTACACTTTTTTCTCTTCTTTTTTTTTAAGCAATGGAAGTTAGAGTACTACAAATGATCAGTTTGGCTAAAATTTATTTATATAATTAGAAGAAAATTATTACAATAAACATTGTAAAAATTTTGATGATGTCATGTTTAGGGAATTAAAATTTATTGTTAAAAAATTATTGTTTTTATTTATTTATTTAATTAAGGAGAAGAAGTTGGACAACTTATTAAATGCACAGTTTGAATGGTTTATACAGCATTTTTATAAAAATTATTATATCTTTTTCTTAATTATGTTGTTTTAAATGAGGTGGAGGATGCAAGCGTCGTTGAGTCTAGTTGAATTTTTTTAGGTTGTAAATTCATGGTTAGCGATTAATTATACTCTAAGTTAACAGGAATTGATGAAAAGTGTCATGTGTTGTTGTTGTTCCTATGGGAAATGTCTCACATCCCACACCTCTTGGGTCTCTGTGGGTGGTTGGCAGTAGGGTTGGACTTTCCGACCTTTGGGGCTGGTTCTCTGTCAGTGGATCGTTGGAGCGTTCGATACCCTCATCCCTTCCCCCATCCTTAAGCTTCGTTTAACCATCTCTCTTCTATTTCTACGCATGGAAAATACAAACAGAAAATTACACTAAGTGTTAATAAAATAAACTTATAAAAATTGTAAGCATTCATAAATATTAATTTACATTAAAAAAAATTGCAATATATTAATAATAATTTTTTTTAAATTATAAACTTATAAAATATTTGTTTTGTTTCCAGATTTGGTTACTACAAATTTCTTTTCTACTTAGTTCGGAAAGCTATCACTGGCGTCGCGTTTGGGTTCTGCTATTTGGACCAGGTAATGATTAATTAATATTTTTTTTTTATATCTTATAATTGCATTATAAGTGCGAAATTGCGTTAGATTTACTATCCAAACAGTGTTTTTGTGTCGTGCAAACAAAAACGCCCGTTTATATACGACCTCAATTAACTTTACCATCTGATAGTGCGAGTAAGTCAAGTCTCGTGATTTACCATTACCCTGTCATCTATTGGCCATTTGACATTGCGGGGGATTTGTTCTGTCCCTCGGGTATCATCCAAATGATAGAGATCAAATAGACATGGCTTCACTTAATCCCCAATGTGCGCATGCGCTCATCCTTTTGTCCCCATCCTGTGTCTCTCTCTTCCTGTTGAATATGCGATTTCTTTAGATTGTCATCTTTGATTGCAAACTCAACCCAAACCCTCCCACTTTTCACGTGACTCCAGCTTCAGATCAAGGCCAACACTTTCATCCAAACTCGAAAAACCCACTCACACTACACACTGCAGTAAAACTCGCAACTGTCGTATACACCTAATCTGAAAAGGGCAAATGAAGGAGGGGGGTCAGTTAAAAGGGGCTATCAAATGAGCACGTGCAAGACAAATTGTCCCGGGAGGAGTCCCATTTTTGCACGTGGCCACGTGATGACACTGTACATGCGCGCCGTTTGCATAATTAGGGGCTTGTCATCTCATCCCTGCTCATCCCACGAGAGCAGATGGCGAGATGTTGTGTTTGATTTCTGATTGCACATTTAAGTGAACAGCAGCCGACATCCATTGACATGGGCCGAGCAGCAGGTGAAGTCGGTGTGGTCGGGGGCATTAGTTGCCATTGTGTTTCGAAATACAACTGTTTGCCTACATCTAAATGACATCAATTGTGCGTTAACTGTGCCGTTAAGATGATGGCCCCCTGGCGGTGGCGGTAACTAACACGGAACAGTACCTTTGAAACGAACTTGCTTCTTTGTGGAGGGTACGCTCACGTGGATCTCGTAAACTCCACCTATAAATGCCAGAGTGGCGGCCAGGTGGCGCCAAGCCTACGCTCATGTTCTCATTGGTGACGACCCTACGCACTGAATCGTGAAGATAATTAAATGGGTGACGTTTGCGACACTCAACCTTGATTGGTTTGGCGTGTTAAAGAGAGGTAGAAGTTAAATCAGTAGTTGTTTTATTTTTGCTTTCCAATGTTTTGTACACCCCTTTGTGGATGTCCACTGACTGTATCACTACTGAATACGTGAGTGTGTGGGGTGGGTTATAGTATAGGAAACTGAAAGGGAATGAGGGGGTCATCTCCTCTGATGCCTGGGGATCAGTGATAAATGTGAAGGGCTCCATCCTCGAGGTCAGAGGTTATCCTTAGTTCTCTACAACTATAGAAACTTGACTTGGTTTCTCGAGTTGGTATAGGGCTGTTTTTAATAAAAGTTGGCTTGTAAGGTAAAAATAGATAGTTTAGATGTGGAGTTTTTAAATTTTTCACTTTTTCACTTTTTTTTTATTATCATGTTTTGTAATTTATTTTATTTTAAAGAAAAAGAAAAGGTCATTGAGGCAGTGTTTACAATTTTTTTGAAGTTGTAATAACATGTTTATACATAATAAATTTGAGACAATGTTTTTAGGCAGTCATTATTGATAAGCATGATTGATGCAAAGAATACGAAAGATAAGTTTCACAAGTAAACATCTTTGTTAGAATCAAATGATTCAATTAATTCATTGGTTATTACTTGGTACTGAAATTTATTAAATTTAAATTGTGCAATTTTAAAAAATAGAAAAAAGTTTAGATCAAATCTGTTTTAAAATATATTCTAATATTATGTTAGGAAAAAAACTCAATTTTTCAATGTTATTTCTCTAAAAATTGATTTTGAATTTGATCGAATTTTTCACCTTTAATTTAATGAGTGCTTTAAAAGTTATCGATAATTTTGAGGAATTTGCACGGAAATCAACTAAACTAGAATTTGGTTATTCTTTGACACTATCGCACACCTGGGTGCCTGCGTAATTTTTTTCAGGAGGGGGGGGGCAAAATATAAAGGCATATTTTTTAAACAGAAATTAAAAGTGTCTGGGATCATCGGCAAATTGATTAATGACTTTTATGACTTATTTTTGTAAAATCTACTTTACTATTAATAATTAGTAACAAAAGCATTAGGGTTTTGAATAAAATAATTAAAAGTGTAGATTCTAGGGGGGGCAAGTGACCCATCTTGCCCTTTGCTGCGGGCGCTCATGATCACACACTATCCTTGTTTAACTGTCAAATCGTAAAAATTACCGTTTTGAACACTGCAAGTGTTTGTTTAGTAGATTATGAGTATAATTACACTGTTCAAGTGGTCATAAACATACAGGAAAAATTATTCTTGACTTTAATGTACACTTAACTGATTTAAAAATTCCTTTATAAGTATAAATAACAACAATAATAAAAATTAAAAATACCAGTGAATTACTGTTTCCATGAACTGACATTAACAGTCACAAACGAAACCATTATCAAGAAAAGACAGATCACCTTGTTTTTCCCGATTGTGTATAGTGACTTCATAATTTCTTAATATAATGAAATATATATACTACCGTTACAAAAGAAAAGATGGGGTGTGGAAGAGGAAAATGCTATTTCTTGGGGCGTTCAATTGTTGTTTATTATTCAACAAAGAGGGTATCCATCTTCGTCAAATGGCGTGAAAGAGGAGGGTTGCTTATGGCGCTCTTGTTTCGAGAGAAAGCCACGGGGCGGCTCTCCAACAGAAATGCGGACCACAGGGGTCCGCCGCCTAAGAAAAGACCAAGTGTCCCCCCTCGTTAAACCAAGAAAAACACTCTTTATCACCTGTTATATTCCAAACCTCGATATAATCAAACGTTAAATTTCACCTAGTTTAGCGTTTTGATTACTCTTTCGATTAGATAGCCGCAAACGAATGGACATGGCTGCAAAATATTTGGTTGATTTTGTTGATTGCAGTGCTGGAAGCGGTTTTACGAGTGAATGTTGTGGTAACGAGGTGCACGTTGTAAGTCAAGATGGATGAAGGCGGGTTGAGTATTGTCGAGTGGAGGACATGCTCAAGCCTCCGTGTCAAACAGGAGGGAAGAATGGCGTCCACTTGTGGCTGCCAAAGAAAAGAAAAAGGGATTAAAGGTTGAGTTTGAAATTTATTATTTAGCAAAGCACACAAGCAAAAGTCTGTTGAGAAGAAGGTTAAAAAAAATAGAGCAACACAACGCCTTAAACCAAATAGCAAAATAACAACTTGCAAATGTTAATTCATGAAAGAAAAAAAAATAATTTTTAAATTAAAAAAAAATAATAAAAAGATTTGACAGATTAATTTGAGCAGAAGAAGAAATGCGGTGCTTTTCCACCGATTGCTCAACCAAACCCTCCATCCCACCTCGCATGTGGGGTCTGAATTTGAGTGACAGCTGAGAAAATTCGATTTTTCATGTGACCTGTTTCGCTTAGAGGGGAAATCAGCAGGGGGCGCCCTGATGGTGGCGCTGCAATCTCGGCAGTTGATCCTCAGTCACTGCTCTTCTCTCCCCATGTTTCTCTTTCCCTTCCTCCCACGCACACATACACAGACCGGGTTATGGATCAGCAAACCAATTGCGAAACGCCAAGACTAGAAAAATCTGCCATCTTTACTATCTTTTATCGATCATCGAGAAGAGATGAGGAAAAGAAAAAACTCACTCATGATGGAGGGGTATCGAATAACGAACGGGAATTGAAAGTTGGCAAACATGGACGTTGAGACTGATCCCCTAAACTAACAAGTGAGGCCTCAAGTTGGCCTCTTCCATAACTCTTGCGGGCCTCCTCCTCCCCCCTGGTGGGGTCCAGCTGAGGGCGTTTTAGATGTGCCAGAGTGCGCACCTTGGCGCTTGATTTACTTTGTATGAGTTTGTTTGCTCTGTTTATTGGATGGGGCTACAGAGGGCGCGAATGATCCATTTCAAGCAATTGAAGAAAGACGATTTATTTTTGCAACTTGTTTCAATTGAAATTGCTTCTTGCTGCTGCAACTACGCAGCTCATGAATTCTATTCGAGGCACCATTATTGTTTTTTTTCCTTCCTGCATTTGCAATTTTTATTTTTAATTAAAACAAAGCATGTTGTTTCTTGTTTGGTATAATGGCGTTGTTGATCAGTTGTTATATTGTTCATCCGCTTAAAACAGATGCATTTTGTTATTTATGATGTTTATGCATTTTATAAGAATAATGCACATTTCTTTGTGGGCGATGTTATTGTCATATTTGCCAATTATTATTATTATTGTTGTGGCCTCATTTTTGTATTTTAGCTGCAACAAATGTTTGTAACGATTAGTACACAACAATGCAGGCGCTTGTTATTGCTCAAGTCAACGATGGGAGGTCGCGTGGCGAGGCGCATGCGTTTGGCGGAAACATCTGCTGTAGTTGGAGATGAGCCGGAAGTTGGAGGGCCCATCCATAACGGAAGTGCAATGAGCAAAAGATGATGCGCATGCGTGCTCGTGGTGTCGGTGGTTGGCATGACTACGGGCCAGGAAATTGGCAATCTGCGGCAGGCGGGAAAGCCAAGGTGGAGGGATGGGATTGCGCATGCGCATGGCACACGGCGAGCCCAAGCCAAGCTCAGCGGGAGCGATAAAGGAGAGATAAGATAAGATGAAAAGACACTTCAACACTCTAGATTTGAATATTATCGGAAAAATGAACAAAGAAGCGAGTTAACGTTCTAAACATTATTTACATCGTGATATTTGAAGGATCGGATGGATTAGAAAAGAAAAAAGAAAACACAAATTCAATCACAACCACAAATTGCGCTGCCATGTCCGCCCAAATGTCACAATTCATAACGTTAAAAAAAAAGAAAATCAACATTAAAGTTTGAAGGTGTAATTATATCGTTGAAAAGGAGACACGTTAATAAAATGGTTGGGAGGATTTATTTGACACACCTGGGTGGTGATATTTGTTTATTGATATTGGTGATAGGGAAAATGAGTTTGCAGGGTTAATTGGAAGTGTCTTGTCTATGTTGCAAAGACTGCTTTAAACTTTGAAACGTGTTTCGAGTTTTAAAAGTGCGAGGCAATAAATAAATACACGAATGGAGAATGGAGATTGAAAAAAAATAAATAAAGTAATCATTTTTTTCCTTGTTGCGTAAAACAAAAGTTGAATGAAAGGAGCAAATGGCACGAACAAAGGAACATTCATGTGGAGATGGACTTGTGAGTCACGTGATTTTTGCTTGCCAGTTGCAGATAAGAGATCTTTTTGCATATATTTTTTTTATGTGGTATGTATATACTACGTTTTAAATTATATATCGAAATATTTTGCTCAATTTTATTTTATGGAATGAATAATAAATTGTATGCATTTTGAAAATAATTATGTGAGATCGGTTTCAATTTTAAAATAAATATACAAACAACACAGTAGCAGTGATGTGCACAGCAGGGGAAACGCGGCGCCTAAGCCACCAGAGGTCGCTATTGTCCACGGCCCCGCCTGTGCGTTGCTCAGCTGCGTCCCCATTCGCTGTCTAGGCCCCGCCAACTCATTCCCGCCCCCGGTTCTGCGAGTGGCCGGCCGGCGCGGCTTGGGTATTAGCTCACACATATCGCACACTGATCGCATGTCCACCTTCTGTTCTTGACGTGCTTTTTACGTTTCGTGTAACATTTTTTCTCCCATCCCCGAAACGTGAAAACGTGATAAGAATATTCATATTTTGTAAGGTAAGAGTTATGTTGTTATTATTATTATTACTTAATCAAATATTTTTTTATTTTACATTTTATTTTTTTAATATTTATTTCAAACTGTTTTGAATTTTTTATGTTTTCATACTCGAATTTTAAATGCGCGGGTCATTGATTTCGAAAATACACTACCTTTATTATTAATTAGGTTTATTTTAATTCGATTTAAAATATATTCATATTTTTATTAGTTCTTCAAAACATTTATTAGTTCTATCATGCCAGTGTATTTTCTGTCTGAAATATTCCGTTATTGACTGCAGTCGCCATCTGGCGGCAAGCAGTTGTAGCTTATCCCAAGTCGCGTATAGTAAGCTATAGTATGCTTATCTCTTTTCATTTCCCCTTTTTTATCTTAAGATTATCCGTTATATCTATATACGAGCCTAATTGGGTTTGCCATGTTTCCTTATCACAAATTATTTAACCGATCATTGCCACTTGTCTTAAATAAGAACACATAAATGAATCATTGATTGATTTATTTATTTAACACTTTATTATAAACCTATTCCATCTTCGCTAGTTAATATTTTAATCTTATACAATTATGTGATAATTTTATAATATTAAGTCGGATTCCAGGTGTAGACAGGTGGTTACCGGGGACGGCAGGAAGACGGGATGGTGAACGGTGAGGGGAGAAATTTTGTACTTAACTATAAGGGAGGAGTCGGGCGGGACACTGGTCATCGGTGCACATTTTACAACCCTATTTTTAATTTCTCAACGCCCAAATAATTGGCAACGGGACAGTTGGGGAAGTGTCTTAATCGAAGTGCAGTTTATTGAAGCTGATTCAATGGGTTTTAAGAGGATAAAAAAATAGGGGGGGAGGAGATTTTAAAATGTGTTTTTTAAAAAGAAAAAAAAATCCAACTGGGGATTAGTGTAAATTGACCTCATTTTACCTAATTTTAGGGGGGGAGAGGTAGGATGTAGCATTCGCGCGGTCAGACGCAGGCGTCTGCTTGCTTGGCGTCGTCGTAATGGGGGTGTATTGACTGGCTCAGCAGGGGCCATCCCAAAACGACAGGAGGACAGTCGCCATGTCCGGCGGGAGATGGGACAGAGAATCCCAGTGGGTTGGACTCTCCAATTTGGTTAATGACACACAGTTCAACCACTGCTCGCTAGGGGGTGCTTGAAGCCACCACTCATCTCCTGTTTCCCCCTTTTCCTTAAACCCCCCTAAGCAGGCACTCGTCACCCCTTTGAACACCCCCTCGTGGAGAAAGAGCTGTGTTGACAGTTGCTTGGATTTTAGGTTTGGTTTGTTCACTTCTAATTGATATTCGAGTTGGCATTTGGTTGGATTACATTTGACAAACTCTCAGTATTATTCTAGTAAATCTTTAAGTTGAAAGAAACCGCCTTTCACTGTAAATAGCAATTTTATAATTACAACCTGTAGTGTTTCCTGTCTGTCTACTTCACATCAGGAATTTGAAGTGCAACAATAATAGATCATGTCCTTGTATTTTCCGTGTCTCGATTTTACAGGGGCATGATGGTTTAACCGTTGCGAGACTATTTTAGGTCGTGAGTCAGTTTGGTGATTGTAAACATTACTATTAATAATAAGAGGAAGCGTGTTGTTTTGTTTTTATTATTATCTTATTTAAATTAAATTTAAATTTAAATTTAAATATTTTATTATGCCGGAGATAAAAGTTGAAGATTTATTTGTGATTTTAAAAATTTATGAATTTATGCTTTATTTTGAAATTTCAGTAAAATTATAAATGATGATGTCATTAAATTTGTTTTTTAAATTGAGGAATTAATCAGACGTTTTTATCAAAGCAGTAAATATGACTTTATGTTAAAGATATTTTGATCAAATTAACATTAAAATTTGTTTTTATATTGCGAAATTAATCAGACGGCTTTTCAGGGTTATCTTAAGGGACACAATAGGAATCATGGGTACAAAGACATATTTTTTTACATATTAACTAATTAAATTTAAATTTTGAAAAGATAATTTTTATGAATTTTACATTTTATTAATGCTCTGCGTCCCACGGTACCTTAACAACGGCTTTAACTTAAACCTGAAATATATTTTAGATAAAGATGTACGTGTTCGTGCATTGAAATTAAGACACATTTGAATTATTTATTTAGATCCAACAAAATATACATTTTTATAATAATATAACAATTTTTGCTCCATGGGAAATAATAAACTCATATTCATGAAACTGAATAGTATTGCACTTCCATTTCTGACTATTTACATCTCCTGCATAGAATATAGACTAGGATTGAGCTTGAGGCCCAGTCATCAAGTCTAATCCGGGATCCTGCACAGCCCTCGGTAAAAGGTGAATCGACAATGCGAAACCAGTTGCTTTGCTACAGACAAAATGGCGTCGGTTTTTGATAAAAGTTTCTAGGGTTGTCTAACCCTCTTAAAAGTGCAGAGGAGTGAAATGTAAAATTCAACAGCCGTGGATAAAGTAGGAGTGGTTTTAGTAGACGTGAGAAGTGGGTGGGGTGGGTAGATGGGGGTGTGGTAAGATAAGCGTTCCCACCCATCCTTAGACCGCCTCCATCCCCCCACACTCCTCACATTTCACTCATCGCATGCATTATAAATAACAAGAAAAGTGGTTGGCTACGTCGTCATCAGTTGGGGAGTGTCGACAGGAAAAAGAGATAAGAACAAGTGAAGAGAAACACGAGGTGCGATTGGGAACCGACAAAAAAAAATGAGCCGCTCGTAAAGTTGGACCAACATGCAAGAAATTTTCCTCGTGTCAATTAGGGTTTGGATTGGGATTGGGTGGGGAAATGAGATTGCTGGAGTAAAATGGATGTGGATGTAGTTTGGTGAGATTGGAGAGTTTCTTTTCTTTTTTTTATTTTTATATATTTTATTGTTTAGAAGAAGTATTGATAATTATTATACAAAAGATTTTAGTGGTGCAGTGAAAAAAATGGACGGCATGTTGAAGATAACAGACGTTACTAAAAGATTATGTAGATAATGTCATTTGGTGATTAGATAACTGTCGTAAATGCTAGATCGAATGTACTGTATGTGTCGTAACAAGTTGAATAGTCTAACTAATTGCTCACACAATAGTTTTTTTATTTTATCTTTTAATCTATTTTTTTCTATAACTTTTTTCATAGGGTTATTTATTAGTAAAAATCTAATAATAGTATAAAGTTTTTGCAGACATGTTAATAATATTTTTTTTAGTTAACTTTAAGTATGTTCGCAATTTCTTTCGTTTATTTTGATTATCCAACAGTTTCTACTATTGAACAATCAAGATAGTTGCAAAATAAGAATGCCAGCTAATATTTTTTTAGTGTTCAAAGAACCGAAAAACAACAAATAATATTGTTTTCCTTCATCGAATTATGACCAATTGCATCGTTTGTATGAAACTTTACGCAATAAATAGTTAGGCTGTAATCCAGGCACTTGAAAATATATTTACTTCCTTCTATATAAATACTTATTAAATAACACCAAACTTTAGTTGCTAATTCAATATTGCTTAATTCATGTAATAAAAATATAAAAGAAAAGAAGAAACAATGTTTTGGTCACCAAAAAATGGGATGGTCTACAGTTGAACGAGCAGACATCCGCTCCATAAAGAAATAAAATAATACACTATATATATGTAGGATGTTATTGCAATAGCGGAATGCGTTTATACATTTGACCTCCGCATTTATGCGTTTCATTCCATTCAAGATGGCTGACTTGATAGAGACAATATTGGGAAAACTGAATGGGGAAAAGAAGTAAGCTTCATTACCATGACAAAGGCCGTCTTGTGCAGAATAACCTCATTCTCCTTAAATGCACCTGACTTATATATTCGAACATCTAAAAATGGTCTCAAATGTGTCAGATTAAATTTCTTAATAGTAAAGACAAGAATGGAATGAAAATTTATCTCACTAATTTTATTTTTAAAAAATGCTTGGCTTTTTAGTGCTGTTTAGCCATTTTTTTTTTATAAAGAAATATATATTTTCGATTCAAGTCACGGCTGCAGTGAGATGTCGTTGTAACCTTTTTTATTTATATCTATTTTTTTTTAAGAATGGGGGCTGGGAAAAGTATGAATTCCATTTGCATTGAAATCTGGTGTTGAAAGGTGAGAATGAAATGTGACTTTGAGTTGTTTTTTTATGACGAAAATAAGGAACACGTATAAAACGTTTGTTTTCTAATGGGTGTGTAAGAGACAAGAGACTTGTTTCTAAAAGAAAACGACCACTTGACAACAGGCTAAACGTCCATTTGCACACGATGGCGCCAGCATCGCATTTGTGATGAATTATGGCGTGGGTGATGGCTGTCTGCGATATGATGTTTGTTTCCCCGCCGGTATGAGTTATGGATGCCGCAGCCGGTGTTCAGTGGTGGCGCTCATCATCGGTCGTTTTCCTTCTGCTGTTGAGATGTCTTCTACCTTCCCTCCCTTTTTGACCTTGACGTGGACGTGGGACGATGAATGAAGAGCCTTCATGGACAGATCTCAGAGCGACTGTCACTTGAATTAAGATAACCGTCAAGCATGACCTCTGGTTGGGAAAGAAAGCTTCTGTTAGGGCTACTTCTTGTAAGCACGTCATATGTTAAAAGCAACTTTTTAAATCTTAAAGAAAAAAATGAAAAAGTAAAAATAAAAATTACCTAATTGAATTATGGTACTTGATTCAATCCTATTATCACAAAAGTTATAAAATGAGGGATTAAATGAATTTTCAGGTAAATGCGATTATTATTATTATTATTATTATTATTATTATTATTATTATTATTATTATTATTATTATAATCACAAGATAATTTATTTAAAAAAAAGATATATAAAATGAATACAACTATGATGTCGTGTTATAGAATCATCCATAACGACAATGTTGGAAAGAATGTAATTTGTGTAATTCAGGTAATTATCCGTAGTAATTTCTAAGGAGAAAAGTCCATGTGCTTATTATAGACTAGTTCACGTGGTTATATATTTTGGAAACTGCTTATTGATTGTTATAATTTTATAAATGGCCTTATTAAATGTGCTCTTGCCCACAGGACACCATTAACTTAGAGCGTTTTTATTTTTATTGAGCATTTTTTGTCGAATTATTTTTTAATTGCAACGCCATTAAGGCTTATTATTCATTCCTTCTTTTGATTCACCCTCCTCCTGCTCCCTTATTTATTTTTTTCTTTTCTGTCTCGTTTGAGAGATTACCCCAACACACGAGCGTTATTATGATGTGTGGATAAAAACAGAACTAATCGCTTTAACCGTGCAGTAATTAGGCCTAAGGTTTGTTAGGCTGTTGGGAGAAAAAAATAATTTTGCGAGAGAAAAAATTAATAGCAGTTCTTCTACTGATATGCTGATGTGCTGCTTCTTAGGCTTTGTCAACTTTTTGTGTGGCCTGGGAAAACTCGATGTATTGGTAGAGGCCGGTTGGGTGATGAAAAAAAAGTCTGGTCACGCATAATCGCGTACAATACGAGAAACAAAATGGGGAACTGAAAAGAGAGGCAGTTACCCTTTGGTTTTTGTTCCATCGTACAGGACCATGGGACTTTTTAGAGTTTTTTAAGGGGGGGATTTCTTGTAATGATTTATATGTTGTTTGTTTATAATGGGGTCTATAATGGGTCTGAGGTTACGATTACGAGTTAACTCAAGAAAAGTTATTTATATTAGCTTTTAAACTGATTTACTGTAATAAAACATCAATATCTAAACTTTTTAAGGGTTCTCGGGACACTGAAAATTATAAAATCCACTAGAAATACTAGTTTACTACTTATTATTCATATTTGTAAGGATTTTATCATTGATACGTAGGTCCTGGCTTGTTGAGTCGGTTTTATAAACGGCTTTCTGCATTTGAATGTGTAAAATCCATTTTTTCTTTAAAATTGCCTGCTAAACTACTTGGTAGCTGTGTTATAAAAACATGTAAATAATTATGAGATACTTATTTGTATGTTCAACTATAAGAACTGAGGATTTGTTATATAAATCTTGATGGTTAATGTACTAAAGGTCATGGTTAATGTACTAAGCAACTTATGATACATGACCACAACCAGAAGGCATAAGGAATATTACTGATGAGTGAAAAATATTACTTAGAAATAATATTTAATATGTCAGAAATAAATAAAGGACTAGATGTATGAGTCATTCAAAAGCACTCATTGTTCCCTTTTTCTAGTGCCGGTCCTGCGGCCCCAACAGTTGGTACACAACACATGCATTATTTGAAGGTGGTTAGGAACTATATATATCATTCAACGTCAAGGATATAAATGATTTGACTTGCGCTTCTTACTGCGGTTTGCTTATGTGACATAACAAAATATAATACAGTGGGTAATTGCCGGCATAAATTCTTGGAAATTTTTATTTGTTTAACAAAATTTTTTTAACTAAATAAAATGAATAAAGAAAATTCATCACTTTATTAATTAAATTAATTAAATATTTAATATTTCTCGTTAGGATGAGTGAAATAAATTGATGTACAGCCCGATTTTCAATTTAAAAAATGAACATTTTAACTAAATAACTTTTAATTATACTTGAACATTACAACGTGAGATTTTATCTTGTTAATATACTAGCATTGTGCTAATTATGAAAAAAAAAAGATCCAATTGGTGATTTTCAGTGTGTTTGGTTTCCTTGTTAGTGAAATGTATGGCCGCACATTTATTTAACACATTAGATGCGAGCATCACCGTTATTAATTTTCATCCCTATATAAAGGTTAAACTTTTTTGTCATTATTCATACAAATGAGTGGTGTTTAGTGTAAACAAAAAGGACATGTCACGAACCTATTACAAGAAAAAAAGGTCGGGTGTGTGTTAAATGTGTTGATGGAAATTGAAGCATAATTTCCAGATGAACGGACTGGAACAAAAGCGCTTTTTTTTTCTTTTTATTTCCTCGAGTTCCCCCGAGTTGAAATTCCAATCTGACATGGTAGGCAAACAAATTATTCCCTCCCCACGCCCCAACTCGCCACCACAGGGTGAATAAGGTGAAAACTTTCACCTATCTATTTCAAAGTGAGAGATATGAGTTGAAATCCCGCCCTCTAACTTGTGATAAGGGAGGTGTGAAACTGAGTTCAATTGAGTGAAGAATTGATCCAGGTGCTTTTCTTTGAACTCATCTACCATTTCGAATTTTTTGACATGTTTTAGTGTTTTTTTAAACCCCCGCCAACCAACTTGATTTTTTTTGCGGTGTGTATTTTTCTCTCTTGTTAAATTTGTTTCACGTTGTAAATTGAGTAGTGATTCATGGGTTCGGATTGCTCGTAAAATTTGAGATACTTTATTTCGTTTTGTGTCGTTTTATACTTGCTTAAAAATTCGGTGGAGATTAAAATCTTTGTGTCGGTAAGTTTGAGTTGCTGAGGTAAAAAAAAGAAGAAAATTAAAAAATATAAAAAAATGAAGGGAAAAAATGTCCTTGGGTGTATATGATGAAATTGAAAATAAATAAATAAATAAATAAAGTTTATCGCATAGTTTTTTGGATTTATTACTTAGATTTTAATTTGAAATTTTAAAATTTCTGTTTTTCGAGACACTGACGTCAATTTTGGATGATAAGTTCCGACATTTTGATTATAAATATTAATTTTTGTGGGTATTTTTTATTTTTTTTTTTAGAGAAATAAATAAAATTTATTACTTTTTTATGGCTACTGTTTATGATCTTGTTGAAAAGTATGTAATATTTATATTTTATTTATATAATAATTTTTAAAAATATTTTAAAATTATATATAAAAAAGTCGTTTTTATTTTTATCTTAATACATGTCTGCTTTTCGCAAAAATATCACTTTTTCTTCTTTCATTTTTTCCTGTTGAAAAAAAAAAATAAAAAGAATGAAAAGAGGAAAAAAGAAAAAAGAAACAAACCATTTCCAAATCCACCTTAGCTCCGTCGTCTCCTGTTTGAAACATTTTTTTTTTATCGCCTCGCCTCATTTCTGTCTCTTGCCCATTTTCCTTATCAGTCTGTCGCCATGACGACGCGAGCTCCATTAGGAGCAACGTCGCTGGTTGCCGTTGCCAAGCGACCGATTCGTGATTGACAACGGCAGTTTGAGTTTACGCCGAAGCCCGTGGATTACAACAAATCGAAACCCCTTAAAAAACTCCTTTCCGTTTTTCACAACTTCCCTCTCTTCCGCCTTTTATCTACAGCCTAAATCGAAACGATTTTCGAGGCAAATGGAGCGACGAATTCTCTCCATCGAGCTCCACCCGCACGACTTTCGACCGCCCTCGCTCGCGACGGCGCTCAGTGCCAGTCCGTCGTTGTTGGAAATTGGGCAGATTTCTCTTTCTAAACCGAGTTGCGAGGCCAAATAGCCTCGTGGAATGGGCAAATGGATTTGGAGAACGACACATTTCGTTCTGTTGCAGAGATTTAAAGAGGATTTTACAACGAAAGCGCGCACTAGAAATACGACTGATGGTTGTAACTGGCGGAAGGCGCCGTGTAGTGTTAGCTTTTACGATTTACCATAAGTATAAAAACAGTGAAAAATGGTAACGTATTTATTGCACAATGGCTCGTAAATGCTGGTATTGTTGAAGGAGTTAAATGTTTTACTGTGTACATTTTAATAAAGCGTAAAGCTCTTAAAAACTATGTAAAAATTAGCAGCTTTAAAAGACTATTTAAATAATTCTTCAACATAAAAAGAAATTCTTGATGAGCAGATAGTATAAATGCGAACAACACCGTAGAATCTTGTTTTCGTATGGCTTTGTCAAGCGCTTTAGCGCATGCGCAAACAGTTAGCGCTTGCATAAACCGTAAACTTTTTCATGTTTTTCATGAGTTTATTGCGTCAAACTTTTAGCCACATGAATACTTTTTAGGTTAGATAAGCAAATTATCATAGTCAAGCATGCATTTGCTCAACTCAGCTTGAAACACTAAGCATGAATAATTTACCATACGTCGTATGACAAACGATTATTATTATATTAAAGATTGAATAAAACTAAAATTTACACAATTTAAAAACACAAACATTGTTTTCTTTATCAATTTTCAAATTTTAAATCTAATTTTCAAATTTTAAGGGTATTACTAACTCAAAAATGAACATAATCTTACAATTTTTTCTTTAAAAATGTGACAAATACATTTTTGCTCTTTGTGCAAACGTCAGAAAGAATAAATAAACGTTTCTTCACGATTAATTTAGATATAATTAAGATGTGAAATTGTTTTATTCAATTTAAGCCTAAAATTAAACATAATAAAGCGATTTTTTTATATTCAAAATCTAACTTGTTAACGGTTTTAATCGTTTCTCTAATTCGTCGCACGATGTCGCTGTATCATGTGTAAACATTTATTTTCTACTAGATAATCTTAAGGTTAAGTAGTTGAGGTCAATTCGTGGTTGGATTTGTGTTTGTGGGGGTGATGAGACGTGTACGGGGATTTATCAGTAGAGAGGGGGGATACACGCATTTGCACCTTTTAAGAATTTCTGGAATGTTCCAACAAGCTGTGTTTGTGTTGTATTTTTTTCTTTCTATCTCTCGCACTTTTGCTTGCTTTTTTCCTTTTTGTTCCTTCTCTTTTCTTTCGCAACTGTATCCAATGCACGGAGAGTGTTAGTTGAATTAGTAAATTTGGTGTCACACTTGGAGGAAAACTCTTTTGAAAAGAATGTGAAAATTAAAAGATAAGGCATTTTCCTCATGCGCATTGATGAAATCATGCTAAACAGCTGGCGAATAAAATTAGAGCATGAAAAACGTCTTCCTAAATCAATAAACACCCTGTCAATTAAATTCCAAAAATGGCCCCCGACCAATTTTCTCAGTGGGATGCACGGCAATAATTTTGTTACAGTTGTATGGAGCTGTGCAGATAGCATTTACTCTTGCACTTTTCCACCTGCCGTTTTCGAGCGTGTGTGGGCTGTAACTCAAAAAGGCAACCAAAAAATTGAGTTGTTAATTAGAATAAAAGGAAATACACACATGGGCAGTGCCTTTGTACATAATTTTTAAATTTAGATTGAAAATAAACAGTAAAAATGAAATAAAAAATATAGAAAACGATTTGAATTGTGATTAAAGCGATTTCGAATTAATAACTACAACTCTACAAGGCCCTGTAAGGTTTTAGGGGCCTAGTTTACATTTTTCAAGTTTATTTTTAAGTTTTTTAGCCGTTTGTTTATAAAACTTTTGAGTTTAAAAATTAATTAAAGAAATAACGCAAAGACAAATTTTAATGGGGTCTCTGAATCTCCACCTTGTTTAGGGGCCTAAAACACTTTGAATAAAAACGTGTCGGAAATAAATTGAGTTTAGTTAGCAATATTACTATAATTATAAGCCTATTGAATAATAAACTCTTCAAGTTGGATAATATGTTTTAATGAGGAGGGTAATGGAGTTTGGAGCTATGAAAAATTGAAGAGTCATTTTATTAAATTAAATGTAGGGTCAGGTTGTGAATAACCTTTGTGAACACATTAACCCGTGGCGGATTAATCAGATTTTTAATAGACGTATTAGTCATTGATAGAAATGAATTTGTAAATCTGATGATTAAATTTGCAATTGTAAACAGACCTTAATTCTGGTCAAAAGCCACACGCAGTTGACGAGGTCGTTGTGTCAAAACTACAAATGAAATTTAGAAGGAAAAAAAAATAAAGGTAAAAATTTATGCCTATTTCCAAATTTGATGTTGCTTAAAAACAAGTAGGCCTAAGGGTTGTGTACCAAGGGCGTGAGAAACCGCAGGGTTTGGCCGTCAAGCCACCCACGCATGTCGCCAAAAATCTCCCGTGGTGGAAGGAACGTTGCAAGTCATGTTGGTCACAATTAGCGACCACTGAAATGCCACCTTGCGCACAAGAAAGGAATTTAATGGTAGAGAATGGTACACGACGAAGATCAGTAGGGCTTCTCACGAAGACCACCAACTTTTATAAAGAGATGGTTGAAGAAAACAAACGAGCACCAAGTGAAGAGTCATTCTAGCCTACTCTGCTATTATAAATAAACGCAGGAATGTTGAAATTCGCTGGCAGTTGTGGCAGAATTTTTACATTTTAAATTCAAAATGTTAACTTTATCAATAATGGTGCGTTGGATAATTTAAATATTGCCTGTTTGTGTGGTATTAATAAATCATTGTATGGTATTCTCACTGACAGAAGCTCTTAAATCATAGCTGATACTATGTAATTGATGATTAATTTACTGGCGAAGCTTCGAGTTACTACGATTTTGGTTGTTTAGCTGTAGGCCTACGGCAGGGTAAAACGTGAAAAGTAGGGGAAATGCAAATATGCGTTTCATAATAAATTTTCAATGGTTGAATGAAAAAATATTCAATAAACAATTGTGTAAGTTTAACGTGTACACATTTTTTATGACTGGAGTAATTTAGTTTGAAGATATACTCAGGAAATTAAAGATAATTCAATTAAAATGTTAAATTTTT
The DNA here is from genome assembly GCA_034687075.1 of Geophilus carpophagus. Lineage (NCBI taxonomy): Eukaryota > Metazoa > Arthropoda > Chilopoda > Geophilomorpha > Geophilidae > Geophilus > Geophilus carpophagus. The sequence continues at coordinate 2,001 of JAQFZN010000118.1, read as the reverse complement.
ACATATGGAGTTGGACAGATAATCAATCTGTCTGGCTTCCTTGTAAAACATGCCCATTTCAACTTTTTTTTTCTTTTTTGACGGCTGCAATCTTAGATTTTATCAACTTACCATAAAAAGAATTTGAGCCGTATACAGATTCTCTGTTTGTGTTTTCTATGGTTAGTAGAAACAACTTGTGTACCACCGAATAGCTCTTGCAATCTCTATAACGCAGTCACTTAAGAAATAAAATTTGTATGATTTTAATTCTTAAAATTCCCTAACTTGAGTGCTAATGGTTAAATATTTGATTTTACTCAAAAAGGCTCATTCTCACGAACTATGTTTACATCACAGTGTTTGAATAAATTGGAAATATTTTATCACACATTAATAAGGAAATCTAGTCAATTTATTTAGGCCTTAATGCATGATATGGTGTTGATTACTATTTAGAAATGCCAAAGAAACGAGGACGATATTTTTGTGGCATTGAACTGTTTATGTGTTTTAGTGCATATTTTTTGGGGTAAAATGTATTTTCTGTTGAACAATATTATGGTTTATATGGCGGCATGTTTGGTTTTTGAACGGAATAGAAGGAATGTGTGCGTGTTGTTTATTTCATCTGATTAGACACTTATGTTGATTCTCGCCTTCAATTTATTACGCAACAAATGAGTTTCTATGGTAACGTAGAGAGCTGATGAAATAACTAAGCAGACAAGACTAACAAGCAAACCAAGTGAACTGTCAATAATTTCCTGATTGAAAAGAAGAGCAGTGGAAATATTGACGCCGGTTTACTATCTGATAACGATCCATCGACCGGAATTCAAAGTTACCTACAGATGGAGCTAAATAAATGGCAGAAAAGAAAGGAAATGGAGGAAAAAAAGGGACAATTGAAAAGATTGAGAATTGCAGTGACGACATTATTGAATAAATATGTCAACCCAACCACTCGAATATCAGTAGCAGAAGGGGGGATAGTAAAGGGGGAAGGAGTGGTCTACCCTAACCCCTCCTCCATTGCCTATGCAAATGAGTTTCTTTTGGAGAGTGGGCGCCCCATCACTATGGGCGCCTATTGGCTGGATTGGGACGCCAGCTTCGCGCCTCTGACAATAGGTGGCGCCCGTGCCAGCTGGTGTGGGGAGGCGGGATCACAATGGGTGCCTGGAGAAATTCAATCCCACTTGAATGGAGAGACTCCCTGCGTTTGTCGTGATCCCCCATCTGATAGGCCTCAACCACATCGCTTTGGCGCCGTTGCTGCTTCTTGGAGGACCCTCCCTCCAATCTCATTCTCTCTCCATCTCTTTTCCCCTCCCCATCCCCCCTTCCCCTCAATCTCGCTCTCTTAGCCATTATCCTGCTGTCGTATTTTGGGTGGGAGTGTGATTAGAGAAATGAGGTCCAAGGTATTTGTCTTGGGAAAACAAACTGAGGACTATAAATCACGTGTTGTAAATTGGTTGCGACAAGTTGAGGGCTTTAGGTACTCTTAAGAAATTGAGTGCAATCGTTGTCCGTTTACAATCACGGATGACGCTGCGACTTAGTGCTGTTTGTCCCCTTATTTTTTCCTACTTTTTTCTTTTTTTTTTTTAGTTATAAGTGTTATTTGGGTCTAAGTGGGTCGTTGAAGGCGGTGGAGAATTGAATTAGAGACTTTTTTTAAGGAATTTCATTTGGGTGTCTTAAATATATAATCACTTTGTTTTTTATTGCAAATGTAAGCTCATGTCATGCTACATTGATTGTTATGGATTATATTTTGATAATATATCGAAGTTTGTCTATTATTACATACGAATTAGTTTTTTTATTTAAGAAACCAATGCAATTAATGGCTTTATAACGGAGATAACAATTTATATTTATGTAAATTATTGAGTTTTGGATGAATGCGAAAATTAATTTAAATTTAAAACAAAATTTCTACATAATAAGTCAATAACTTTTAAGTTAGAAGGTGAGTTGAGACCTGCAATCTGTCTATTTCGACAAGTAGGA